>VDFB02281776.1:0-26434 GCA_007258455.2 Sequoia sempervirens
TTTTCAACACTTTGCACTCTCACAACTACATGCTGTCTAAGTCTTTTTAGATCATTCAACCATCTTTGTCCATCATTTTGCATGTTGAAGCTTGCATTTTAATCACTCAATCTATCATCTAAGGAGCACACAACCCATCCAAGCAAGGGCCAATCAAAGAAGTTTCAACAACAAGGGAGGTAAAAGTGTTTTGTGTTTCATTTTATTTGCATTCCTTTTCGTTGTAACTCTCTTTTGGCTAATCTTGAGGTGTCCTTGGTGTTTTGTCTTTCATGTTTCTTAGTTAGATTCACACATTTAGAGTAGCATAAAATATCAAGGTATACAATCCCAACCATGATTTTTTTGGGATTTAAAGAAATACTATATTCAACACATCTATCAAAGATCTTTTCCAAATGCGTGCAATGGTATTATGTTTTCTTGGAGAATGCAGTTAAGTCATTATTAGCAAGAAAAATAGGTTAGAGACCAAAGTTTTGAGCCCAAGGAAATCTTTGGAAGTTGTATTTATATCCCAATAACACCAATAGAAGGGTGAAAGCTTGGGATAATGTGGTATTTATACAAAGCTATCAATAAGATTAATATACAAAATAGTCATCAAATGGTATACTTTATATAAGACAATTCATAAATCTTTGATATATCTATTATATTATATTACTTTGTACATCTTATCTATTGATTACATTTTGTATTCTCTTTTCCTCTTGCTCACTCCTTAGTTATAACTTTCTTATTTCTACAATATCTTCCTGTCTGTAAATATATGTATAATTTGCGATATGTCCCTTACAAAATACATTTTTTCAAACATTTTCCAAACAATACATACCTGATATCTCCCAAAATACTCTATTTGGATGTGTTACTCCATAAAAATGTGTTGACCACACATGTAAAGTGTTTCTTACACCATTCAACATCATGTGCATCATTTCTATGATCTCCCTCATAATTCATTTGATGTTTTTGTAGAGCACATTTGATGCAAGCTTCTACACCAACATGTTCACATTTCCATGTGCACTCTCAAATAAATTATAAATGTGTGGTATATTGTCATGTTGATGATTTCTACGAAGTGTATAAAATAGCCCCGATGATTTGAATTGTGATGCACACCCATATGGCCATACAAAATGTTTCTCAATTTTCACACACCTTGTCAAATCTTTAAAAAAAATCTTAAGCAAAGTTCTACAAAAAGTGTGTCATGCTCTTTAGCATTACTAATATAAAAGTGATTCTATCCTAATGAGTCATTGTAGATATGTACTATCAACACCATCCAAATTCAATTGTGCATGTTGATAACACACATGCACCATAATAGTGACTTGCTTTGAATAATAATATTGTGTTTGAATCTCCTTTTGATGGGTAAAAGAGTTTCTTTTTTGTAAGTTCAACTACTGAGAAACTTGTTCTAGATTGGAAAGTATCTCTCAACAACAAAAACTCTTTTGCTTGCCAATTAACAAAACATGCATGATATATGTATGGTTGTGTCAATTTATGAAATAATTCCATGAATATTCCAATATGTAGTTCCTCTTCTATGTAATCAAACCTTGTGGATTCTTTCCCAAATTTTGTTTGATACTTTATGTACTTCTAACTATTGCAATTTACCATCTTCATAATGTCAATGTCTTCATTTTTCAAAGACAATTTAGCCAAATTTCCACATGTTTCGCAAAGTCCTTATATGTATTTCATTGGACCATCTATCTACGTCATCATCAGATTTCATATAAAATGGATGTTATGAATTAACTTGTTTGGGAGGTAAATTTTCAACACCATCACTTTTTTCTATGATCTTTCGATACACCTAATAGTAAAGATCAAATTCAATATGGTGATGATAACAAATTTCAAAAACTTTGTTTGGTTTCACATACCATGGCCTTAATATTTCAAACATTATTTTCTTAATATTTATATGATGTTTTGTATCATAAAATGTAACATACATCACATGTTTTTTTATGGCTAACCAATATTTTTTATATAGTTCATAATCATTTGGCCCTATCTTGTGTTTGAAAATATTTCTACTAGTTAATAAAGGATGAGTATGAGCATGCTAAAATTTTGAGATCAACTTCCTAACAACAGTTTCAATCTTGTCAAAACAAGGAGCCTTATAAATCAATGTCCAATTTCCTTTTATAGTATTATCATCCAAAACCTTTCTCCTTTTCATATATCTTTTTAGTGTTTTTCAACTTAATCCAATTCACTTTAAGTGGAGAGATTTGACGCTTTCTTGGTATTTGCAGACTTATAATGAAGGTCAAAATCACTCTTTTTGAAATTTTATTATCAATTGATATAGATTTTTTCTAATGGGGCTCAAACTTTTTGTAACATTTTGAACAATATATTTTCTCGACATCTTTTCCTTTTTTTGTGAAATTTGCACCCAACAATTGTCATGGATCTTTTTGCTCATCATGAGTAATTATTTTGATAATAGTATGGCTTGAATAAGTGTATCACAATGTTTAAAGTGCTTCTCAACTATTTCCTTTGGATTTCTATTCAACCTCTTAGTAACTTCACTAGGTTATTTAGCATAAAACTTCTATATATATATATATAAAGTAAATGATATTTTATAATAAAATATTCTCTTAATCTCTTTAATTAGATTTATACGATACGTATCTCTATCTAAGTAAGCAATCATGACTCTTCTCCAACATCAAATTTTGGTTGGTCCTCATCTCCAACATCAATTGTGTGTAGTTGTGCCTCCTCTTTAACATCAATTGTGTAGTTGAGCCTCCTTTCCTCTAGTATCTAACTTAGGCTCAACTTGTACTCCAATTTCTATATTTTGAGCCCCTACACATATCATTTAAATGAGAGAATAACTTAGAATAAGGGATGGATATAAACTCATTTTAAAAAAACTATGTATATTTTAACATTTTAATATTTTATCATTCTCCATGATATATTAAACATAAGCTTAAATATGTAGAACTGTTTTATTTCATTTACTCTCAAATCAATATAAAATTCAGCATGTATAAATCTAATATCATTTAGCTCCTGTCTATATATACTTGTATAATGGTAGCATAAATAGGTACACACAAAGATAGTTTGAGGTGACTTGTATAATATTTTAAATTATTTACATAACATACAATATTGAATCCAAGATGTGCTACTCATGATGTGGAAAAAAATATTAAGTCCATGCATATAGGAAAGAAAACACTTTGGTGTAATATGACAGAATATATATTTAAATTGAGCACAATCTATTTATGAATGATTGCTTTGAGCAATTAGAAAAGGGTATGTTCCATATATAAAATTTTAATTTTATAGAACTAAGTTAGAGAGAGGAATAGTAGCAAATTTGGTGACTAGAAAATTATGTTAAAAATTTAGGATTAAAGGGGAGCTAGTTTTGATATGTTGTAATTAATTTATGTCATTCTAAATTCCATGAATTTAAATGTTATTCAATAAAAAAGATTATATTTATTGAATCTAAAAAAGTGTACATGATCTCTAGGATTAAATTATAGAATTGTTTTGATTATATGGGAAAAATAGATTTTGAAGGGACCCAAAACACTTTACAACTGTAGATACAAAATGATGCTCTAAAGATGTAACAATAACCTATCAGTAGCGACCATTAGCAAAAAAACAACAAAATAATAGGAAAGAAACAAAAACCCAAAAGCAAAGAAACAAACAAAGAAAAAAATAGAACTTGACACTACTTCATGTTTCATAAGGTGTTGGCCACCTCAAGTTCCTGGTTCCTATGAAGGCCAATCATGTCGAACAGTTTTTTTTCTCATCCTCAAATGTCCTCCTCTAGTTACCCATCCCTCTAGCAATAAGGCCTTTAACATCGTCCTTTCCAACTTTTTTCCCTTTTCCTTTAGTTACCCAATCCTTCTCCATCAGCTTAGAAAAATACAGCTAGTCTTCTCTTAGCTCACTAATTTTGTGGAATAGGACCTCTAATGAATCCGCGCTATTCTTAATAGAATTATGACATGCATGGAGTAGTTTCTTGATGTCCGTGTTGGTATCCAACACCTTGGCCTCTAAAGCAGCTAGGCATTGTTCACATAAGGACTTGAAATCATAGAACAAACACTCAAGATCAACAATTTTATCAATCAAAATATTTGAGGTAGAGCCTTTTGGAATATTTTGCACATTCTCTTTCAATCCCCTTATTTTGATGTTAACCCTGTTGAATTCCTGTAGAGTCCACTTTGTCAATTTGAAAGTACCAGTGGCCCCCACCCTCGCCATGTCAAGGAATTCGAACATTGAGGTGGAGTCATCATTAAGATAGGAAAAGTCCTTTGAAAAGGGGTTAACCTTAAGAGGTTTTGGCTTCCCATGCTTCTGCTTAACACCCTCCTCCTCCTGCACAGGTTTCTCACCAATAGGTTCCACACTTGGTGTGTTTTGAAATGGGGAGTCATGATCAATTTCAACCGTCTTCTCCACAAGAGCCTTCTCCTTGCAATGCTCTATGGTGTCCTTTAAAACATCCTTTGTGGCCTAGTTCCTCATTTTGGCAATGTGCTTAGAATCCCTTCTGGGCTTCTCCTTGGTCTCCATGATAAATTATAGAATTGTTATAAACATCTAGATAACCTAAAAAATCATTACACAATTTTTAAACAATTAAATTTTGAGGAGATTTAAAGGAGTTTTTTCGCAAAATTCTAACACATTTTTCTAGAGATATCGAGAATGAAGGTTTAGCATCAAATTCAACCGCTTGAATTCAATTTAGTTTGATAACCTTATGAAGATTATGAATAAAGTGCTACACCCTCATTTTTAATAGTATATGATACCTAATACTAGGATGATATTCTCATTTTTAGCTTAAAATGCATGAGGAACTTGTTGCACGCATAGAGTAGATATTATTGATTTCAAAGGAGAACAAACTTTATTTGAATCATTAGTCATGTTAATGTTGTTTGGAATGAATTGGTTCATATAGAGCCATCAAAAGTAGAGTCCAAATGAATTGGCCTAGTAGACTACAAGCATCATAAAAATAAGGAGCTTTGTGTGGGTAACTTAATAGTTTAAGAAAAAATGCTAAGTATTTTCTAAATTATAGTTACAACTTTACATGCAATAACATTTATTCATGGAAAGAGAATCAAGCTAAGTAATATGAAATGAAAATCGTTCAAGGATTTAAACAATAAAGTAAGAAATACACTCGTGTTGCCTCTTTAAAATTTAGAACACAATTTGAGGTGGAGATAAATGTAAATCACTATGTTATATGGGAATTATTGAGGCATATGTACCCTTAAGGTGAATGGGAACTTTGGGGACACTAAACCATATCTAATTTGTAATATTGCATTAATTAACCATATATGGAGAGTGATCATGCTTATTATGCTTGACATTATAAGAGGTGACATTTTATTAAGCCAAGTAATTGGAAATTTGTTGGAAATCAAGGTGTCTCAACCTTTGCAATTTTTTAGCATTAATTTATTAATTTAATTATTGCCTATATTGTAATTTCTTGCTCAAATTTATTTGTCATCTATTATGACTTGGCATGGTGAGTTGTTAGCATGTTGGAAGGTGACATTGAACATGAAAAGGATGTTGTGGTCCCCACAAGATAATGTAAGTGTCCCACTTTGGTCCAAGAGATTCCTTGACAATTGTCAACATCTTTGAGGGATTCTTATCATGATTTTATGATAGATTCCTATGACAACATTATGACATTTAAGCGCTGAATTCTATGACAAGTTAGAAAAGTGTTGTTTTGCATCTTTGCATGGGAAAGTAGGCACCCAAGTTTGACCTATGACAGGTTGTAAGAGAATGTAAGAAGCATATTCTATTATTAGTTAGTTATGATAGATTCTGTTACAATTGTAAGAGTTTTCATATATGACGGATTCTATGACATTGTAAGGCATCTATCAATACCTCTTTGGGGAAAATTTGGGGCACCCAATTATGGAGGCATGTAAGGGGGTTAAGAAATCATTGAACAAGTGTCACATAATTCAACTGTGTTGGAAAAGTGTTCCACATGGATTTGAATTCCCATCCCTTGTTGCTTGCTCATGAAGCTTCCTTTATGCTTGTATTTCTTTATAAATAAGGTGCTTGTGGAAGTAGTTTGTATGGTTCATTTGTAGGTATTGTTATGCTGTCAAAATTGCTCTAACATTCGGTATTAGTGCATACTCCTAGAATAACTTGCATTGCAAGTGTGTTGTAATCAACATTGTGCAGGTTTTGGAGTGGGGGATTTCTCTCTCGAAAGGATTTTCCCCATGATGTATATCTTGTGTTGTGGGATTTTATACTTGCATGTGATGGTATTTTATTAATCTCTCTATTGTGCATCTCATTTTGTAACAATAAAATAATTAAAACTATACATCTCTCCTCATTAGATTAGTGTTAGGAAGTGTTTCCACATACCTTGCTTCCTTCTAGTTGGTATAAGAACTTGATCACTTGTGATTTTGATTGTTGGGTAGAGGGTTTTTTATATTGATACTCATTTGAGTGGGAGCTTGTGTAGTGGGTTTGTAATATTTTTTTCAAGAGAGATGGCTAACACATCCAGGAGGTTTAAATTAGAGAAGTTCAATGGAAGCAACTTTGAGTTGTGCAAACTCAAGGTGCCTCGGACCTATCGGTGGATAGAGATTTATGGCTTGTGATATCTGGTTCATGCCAACAAGCATGAAACTAGAAGATTGGGATCAAATGGATTAGAAGGCTAAGGGTCTCATAAGATTTTGTTTGGATGACCACATGTCCTATTAAATATTCATGAGGAGAAAATGGTTGTAATTTTGTGGAATAAAATTGGAGAAATTTATCAAGATAAATCTCGGTAAATAAGTTATTCTCGAGAAAGAATTTATTCTCTTTGAGGATGGAGGATGGAGGATGGAGGATGGAGTATCTATTGTGGATCACCTAAATTCTTTTAATATGCTTGTTTCCCAGTTGTCCTTTGTTGGTGTAAAGATGAGGAGGAGAATCGTTGTATGGCATTATTATGTTCGTTATTAGATTCGTGGGACCATCTTGTTATGGCCATTGCAAGTACCACTACCACTTTCAAGATGGATGATGTGGTTATATATCTTTTGTCTGAGGAGATGCAAAGAAAATCCTCTAAATCAACTAAGGAGGCTCTTGTAGTTCGTGGTAGATCCAAGGAGAAAAGAAAGAAGGATAAGAAGAAAGAAAACAAAGGAAGATCCAAATCCCACGTGGGAGATCTAAGTCTACTAGAAATTCCAAGGCTTTGTGTTGGAATTACAGAAAACCTGGTCACTTTTACAAGGAATGTAAAGAGGAGAAAAAGAAGAAAAATAATGACTTTGATTTTGACAAGTCTTCTCAAGATGATGGTGAAGTACTTGTTGCTGCCTTAGAAACACATGCATTTGAAGATGTGTGGCTGATTGACTCTACTGCATCATTCCACATGACCTTGCATAGGGTTTGGTTTTCAAAGTATGAAGATTTTGACAATGAGAAGGTGTACTTGGGTGATGACTTTCATCTGAAGATTGTTGGTCATGGAATAGTTCTGATTTGATTCCTTGACAGTAGAGTGAAGGGGATCAACAATGTACAACATATCCCTAGTTTGGCACATAACCTTTTATCTGTAAGTAAATTGAATGATGTGGGTGTGTAGGTGGTTTTACTGAATGGAGGATGCAAGATGATGCTCGAGGAGATATGGTGTTGGCTAAGGGTGTTTGAATTGGCACTTTGTTTCAGCTTGATGCATGCACTCTTCAATGCAATAATTCTTTTGGTATGAAGAAGATAACTTCAAAGACTTCATTCTCACCCTCAGAACCAGTAGAGAAGAAGACTATTGCATCTAATTTTGATTGTCATGCTTTCTAAGTACCCAAGGGTTTCATTCTATGGAGATGAAACTTCTAGCAGAAAAAACAATGTTATGGAACCAAAGGCTTGACCGCATTTGTGAGGAAGGGTCAAGTAGAACCCTGAAAAATAAAAATCTTGCTAAGGGGATGAATGATTATAATCTTGAGCTTTTTTTTTGTGAACATTTCATTAATGGAAAGAAAAACCATGTTCAATTTTACTCTAGTTCTCACAAATCTTCTGAGGTGTTGGACTTGATTCATCCTAATGTGTTTTGTCCTGTTAGTGTTCCTTTTATTGCAAAATTTATTTATTTCATTTCATTTGTTGATGATTACAGTAGAAGGACATGGGCCTATTTCCTTATAAGTAAATTTGAAGTATTTAATAGGTTCAAAAAGTTTAAAGCTCTCGTAATAATTAGAAGGATAAAAAGATTAAATGTTTGAGGATTGACAATGGCGGTGAGTTTTGTTTGATAGATTTCGATAGGTTCTGTAAAGAACATGAGATTGAAAGATATAAGACAAATCCATATACCCCTTGGCAAAATAGAGTTATAGAGAGAATGAACAAGATGTTGATGGAGATGGCTAAAAGCATACTTAGTGGGGTTAGCCTCAAAAAAGAAAAAAATTGGGCTGAAGTGCACCATTGCTTGCTACCTAATTAACAAGTCTCCTACTTTAGTGCTTGTGGATAAGACTGCACCCATGGATATATGGTCTTGTAAAAATCCCTTTTTGAGACACATTCAAGTATTTGGTTGTGAGGAATATGCTCATGTGCCTAAGGATGTCTGAAGTTGATCACAGATGGAGAAAAGACGTTGAGAAAATAGTCTATTATTTTGGACAGTATCCAAGTGCCTGAAGAAGATGCAATTAACAATTTCCTAGAGGATATGATTGCTCAAGATGGCTTGGAGTAGACAGCGAGTTAGATCCAACGATTTTCCCAAGGATAGAGTCGAAGGCAGCAGTCAACTCAACATCACTCTTGAGTTCAGATTGTTGATTTCATGCATGTTTATCTCTTCCTCGGGAATATCTTTTGGTGGAGGTGGAACTTTTAGTTATGTTTCGGTTAAATGATGTTGGTTATTAGTTAACTCTCATATCAATAAGATTTGCATGTTGGCAAGTCCAATTAGTTTTAGTTTTCGACCAGTTAATTGAGGTAGATTTCCAGTTAATTGTTAAATTGCATTCATTTAGACATAGGAATAAATCTTGCATGTTGGCAAGACTAAATGTTAACTCAAAGAGATTTTAGGGTTCCCTACTCCTTTGAGATTCTATAAATAAGAGCACCTTGTTCATTGTATTTTAACTTTTGCTTGTGATAACAAATTGTTGTGCCCTAGGTGATTTCTTACTTGTGGACAATGAATCTTATGATCTTTATCACTCCACCTTTGCCCGAATACTTGTTGAAATTGATGTCTCAAAAGGACTACCCGCTGAGGTTCTCTTAAAATCTTCCAGGGGGTCATGGATCCAATCGTTGGATTATGAGGGGGTCCCTTTCCGCTGTAGAAGATGCTTCAAAACAGGACATGCTGCTGCGCAATGTGGATTCGAGAAGAAGACAAAGACAACTACTTGGTGGAATGGCACTTCTCTACAACATTACACGGTGGAGAAGAAATCTGATCAGCCAAGGAGCTTCTCTGAGGTGGTGGTTTCTGATTCACAAGTTGTTGGGGCTTCTGATTCATAGGCTGTTGGGGTTTCGACTGCTGGGGTTTCTCCTTCCTCTGCTGGGGATGCTACCATGATAAATCATATTGAGCATACGAGTAGACCGGTTTCTGCCTCTACTGATGGTGCTCCGTTTCCCATCTCTGGTTGCTCTCCGGTCATTTCCACACCTGTTCAGGCAAACTTTGATGTTACCTCTAGGGCTGCGGATTTTCATCCTCAGGAAATTGATGGGCTGGCTTGGCAGGCTAAGGCGGCACAAGTTGAAGAAGGCTGGACTACTGTTACTGGAAAAAAATCTAAACCCTTTGGGCCTTCTTTTGATATGACTCTTCGTTCCAACAAAGGAAACTCTAATTGTAAAACCTAATGGTGTTTGTTTGGGTGCTGGTTTTTTGTTGACAGCAGGCTGTCTTTTCTGTAGTCTGGTCTTTTTTGGCTTTTTTAAGCAGTTTGGTTTTTTGGTTGTAAAGGGTTCCGGATCCCTTCAAAATCTGTTTTCCCCAATATCAAAAACAAATTGTTGTGCCACTTTTGCCTATAATATTGCTATCTAGTGTTGGTTCACATTGTGTAAGAACAAGATTGTATGCTTACTTGTAGTTGCAAATCATTGTTCAGTTTATTGTTTAATGTCATGTTATAAAGCTAGTTTGATCGTCTATTGTGTGTTTGTTTCATCGTACAATTCGCTGTCCCAGATGTACTATTGTTGTTCAAGAGAGCTTTGAGGAAATAAATCTCACACCTTTGTGCTTTGATCCAATGTCTCATTTCTTTCAATAATATGTTGTTTCTAGTAATCTATATTTCAGCCTACACCTCGGACAAAGCACCTCGTCTCCCTAAGAATCTTGAGATTTAGCTTACCGTTTGAGTGTTTGCTTGCATAAACTTTATTTCAGCATAAATCTAAAAGAGCAACGAGCCTTCAAATGCATTCTGAGAGATAGTTTGTCTAAGTGATCCAACCATTCCCAATTGCTCCTAGATCCTCTCGCTCTGAATTACTTGAAGAGATAGGATAATTATAGCTTTAGTCTAGTTGTAGTTAAGATATGTAGAAACCAGAAGAAACCTTAACTGCAACGTATTTAATTTTATAACATTGTGCCTCTACCAACTAAGTAAAAAAGATAGGAACTTATATTACTTTACTTTTTACGTATAACAACAGAAGAGGGGGCTTCCCCTTCTAGTTTATTTGTGCATAGCTTTCCGTATCCAATACACACTCTAGAGGTGCGAATTGAAAAAGGAGGTGACTTTTGGTCTCACGACCAAGAATTAAAAGAAAATTTGAAAGAACAAAATTGCGAAGTTGGAGAGATTCGCTTCATACCGAAGGCCAAGAGTTTGTTATGAGCACAAGCCAATGGGGTCGAACAGTTGGAAAATGACTTTAATTTAAAAGAAATTGAAATACAAAATCTGGAAGATAGAGGGGTGATAGACAGCAATAAGGAATACTCAAGGGAAGTAGATAAGGCGCGCCATTCAGGAAAATTATGGTGAGTGCAGACAAAGAAAAAGAGGAAGGGAGTACTCGATGCAAAAGAGAATGATGGCAGATCAAATAATTGTCAGCACAAGAGGGGAGGATAGGTGTGGGGCGTGCAACAAAGAGGAAAATAGGCGCAAGCAGATGGAGGATCGCAGCTAATAGAGTAGGCCGAATAAAACCAGAGAGAATTATCTTGCACCAGGGAATAGCATAGGGGAGGCCGCAACACTTAGGAAGATAATGAAATGTGCAGATTGAAGATAATGAAGGACGATGCATATAAGAGATTAAAGTGTATGCAAGATAGAGGAGAGAGGACGCGACTAAGAGGAGTGGAGAATTTCAAAAGAAGCTACGCAACCATACAGAGAAAGAACAGGCCGCAGAGCATGGAGGTAGCTAGGAAACAAAGAGGATTATGGCAGATTTGGATAGACAGATGGAGTCGCGCATAGGGAGAAAGTGTGCAAAATTCAATAAAAATTAAAAGAAGAACAGAGAGGAGGCGTAAAGATAGAGGAAAGAGGAGAATTGGAAGAGTTACGACCAGATTGGAGGAGGTTGTAGTGTTTTCAAAGACGAAACTGATAATAATGTAAGCGAGAGAATAAAAAGAGAAGGTGCACGCAGCCAGAGAGGAAGCTGCTAAGAAAAGAAGCAGGCGTAGCTTGGAACAGAGGAGTCAAGCCAAAAGTGATGGGTTGCGGATAAAAATAAAAGAAGAACTTAAATAATAATGTGCTGGGATTAAGAAGGGTAAATTACAGATTGAAGAAGGATTTGAATAGTGAATTGAGCAAATGTAGATCACATAATATGTGCATTCTTGTGTCATTGGTTAGATGAATAGAATGGAATTCGTCTTGAAGTTTAAGATGTAGATGGAAATGGTATGTTTGGGAAAACAGGTGAATTGAATTGTAAATTGTTTGTGGACTTAATTTGTTAGAGGAATTAGGCTAAATAAAGTGAGGAATGTGTGTTGCAATCTTTGTTTTCGATAAAGTTTCAATTTTGGGGCAAATATTTGCCTGTGCAATTTATGTTTTAATTGTAGTGATACAGCAGCAGTTCCTTTTTACATCAATAAAGTTTTAATTTTAAGCTATTCACAACGGGTTCACACTTGTTCTCTCTAATCTATCTAATCGTTCTAACTATTTTTCATTACATCTTAAAATTTAAACAGTTCTAACCAAAGTTAGCTTTATCTTATGTAAATCATTGTACTCGAGCTCCAATTCATCATATTTAAAATTCATTCTTCATAAGTGCTTTTCATGTCAATATTTTCTCATCATTACATCAGTTTTGTTGTCAAATATGTCATTACCCTTTGTACAGCTAATTTATTTGTCAAATATGCCATTACCCTTTATACACCTAATTTATTCAATCGTAAGATTCTTTCCTTCAAACTCTTGAACATCTTCTAAGCGGTTTTTCATTGCTACCATTAAACTCAACACCATGTACTCCACTAGTACCATGGCTTCCTAACCATACACCAATTGAAATGGTGTATATAGTAGTCACCTTATATGTCATCTAGTGTATCCATAATAACATAGGTAGACATTCCTTCCAATCAGTACTTTCAAACCCAAATGATTTTTTGATAACTAAGATGCGAACTTTTATGTAGGCTTTACTTGGCCATTAGGTCTCAAGTAGTACTATAATGTCCTAATCCATAATAATTATACAAATTTGATTTTAATTAATTTTAAATCGATTTAAAACCATTTCCAAATGTTAAGTATTTGGGACAAATAATTTTGGGTTTTAATTTTTAACACAAATTTAACTATTGTTTATATCACACTATTACCATTGTGTTCTAAATAGTAACTCAACAAATAACAGATGTAACTCTTGATCGTTTGCTTATTACAATAGAATCTAAAAATACATGCAAAATAGACTATTACTTCATCAAATATAACAATTATCTACTATGAGCATACCCACAATAAACAACAAATAACATCAATACAATGAGGTGCTCCTATTAGAACACAACAATCTACTGAGAGGGGGGGTGAATCAGTAGATCTTAAAAAAATTTAATACTTAAGATTCTCAAGCAGATAACACTCAAAAACTTCAATGTGCAGATTAGAACACAAGCCAATATATCAATCACATGCACATGAAAGAACAACACACAACACTAGATATATGTGGAAAATCCAAGATGGGAAAAACCATGGCGAAAAATGTTGCTAGGATCTACTGTCCTAATCCAACCTCACAAGCAATGAAGTTCAGTTACAATTTTAAGAGCTCCAACTCTAAGGAAGCATCAACTCCTTGTTTTAGAAGCTACAACTTCAAGGATGCTACAACATCCTGCTTTTAGGAGCTACAACTCCAAGGAGACTGCAATCCCCTAGCCTAAGCTACAACTCAATACAATGAGACTACAACCTTTGCATATTTACAAATTTAGATATGCATACGCTGGTTCCACACAACCTATAATGTATCAATGGAGTATATAACTTTTCTATCTGTTCACTCTCACACCACTATAAACAACTTCAAATGTACATTCAGATATTTCACAATCTGTTACAGTATTACACTTCACTCACTGACTGTGTTCTCCCTTCACTTACTCATAAAAAACCACCAGTTCATATTACTAAACTGCTATTTATAGAATTATGTCTTCTCCAAGAAGCAACTCACAACACATTGTAACCCTAATTGCAGTTCAAAATTGAACCAATTCATTTTGGTGGGTTGTTTCTAGGGTTGGCATACCATTTCACCATTTTCCTGTGCATTGAATTCAAGTTCAAACTGTGTATGTTTCTTTTCCTTAGAATCGGCATCATCATCCAATAGCTTAGCAAAATCCTTGCTGGATGTCGACCTAATAATATGTGCAGGAGATTTTATTCGATTATGCTCCTTCTTGGATCGATCTCATCCCTTGTTCAATGTAAGAATTTATGCCATTACCTTGTCATTGGATCGATCGCATTCACAGTTGTTTTCATTTGCATAAGAACTCGTGTCATTTCCTGTCTTCTCGCACCGTGAGTTCATGCCCTAGTTGTGTCGTCTTATTCTTGCTAATCGATTAGGGTTATGCCTTGATTCGTCAAATAATTTGCTTGACCGAATGACGATTTTGCAACAAGGATGTAAAATCATCAAATAAGCGATTGTCATGTGTCAACGTTCTATTCGCCTTTCTTATTCACATCACCGGTCAACATTTTGTCATTTTCTTAGTCAGTTTTCACGTTATCGCTAATATGAAGAGACAGACTTAATAGTCTTGGCGACATCACATTGTCTGTCTGATGAAGATTATCATCATAACATCGAAGAGATAGCCACAAAACTCTCTTCAAAATGACGAAGTCACTTCGATAAGTGTATGTTTCTCCTTATCGCTCCATCGAAGAGAGTCCTTCCAAACTCCTACTGAGATACCAGTGTCTCTCTAATGAGACAATCATCGAGCTGTCAAAGGGACTCCAAGACAAGTCCCACCGGAAGGCCCCTGTCACGCCGATGTAACTTAACTCTCCTATCGACGGTCAGGGATCGAAGATCCCGTCTTCTTCATACCGCTAACCAGGCCTTTTGGAAAGGCGTAAACATCCTTTGCGACCCATGAACTCTGAAGCATCTTCAGGGTTGGAGGTCGAGGTTCCTCCATGTTGCATTTCACTAATTAGGGTTCGGGGTTCTTGAATAGTTCATACACTTACACCCATACAATGAACTTCTAAAGTCCGATTGTCGACACCTCCAAACTGCCAAGTATTTGTCACTGCATTCGGTAATCTGTATGTCTGAAGATCGATGCCTGATTACCTAAAAACCTTAACAAATTCAGCTAAGTCTTTTACATCTCTCTGTATGATATTTGCATAGAACTTCTTTTTCAATGACACCATATGCCCATAATCTCCTTTCAGAATCAAGTCCAAACCATCTATGATCTTCTTTTGACATCAATGACAACCTTATGCCAATAGCTCCAATGCAACCTTAGAGAGGTCATCCTCCAGCCAAAGGGGTGGCGCCCTCTAACCTTTGAAATCGAAGGGATGTCATCCTCTAATCTGCGAAAGATTTGCAGGTTTTCATCCTTAGATCCACATGTTCAAACATGAGCTCAAAATAGATTTTGAAATGAATTTAAGTTTATATGATAATCCTAGATGGAAACATTCACTTTTTTATATCCTCCACAAATAGAACAAGTCATCCACCATGTACACCTGCAACTTCAAATTTGAACAATGATCATTGGTGGGAAAGATTTTATTTTGAAAGTGATGACACCAAAAACATACTACTAGAAACAATACATGTTATGGGAAGTTAAGAGGGGAACAAAAAATATAGGAAGAAATATCAGGGATTGGGGCCCTATCATAGACTCAAACTATAAGACAAGGCAATGAGGGTCAAGCAACATACATGCCGATAAGGTAAAGTCTAGAAGTCTAATAGGGAGAAGGGAAGAGTGGAGCTAGAAGAAAAAACATACTCCAGAAGGGAAAACATGCAACAAAACAAAATAAGGAAGACACAAGCATGGACCCAATATGTATAAACTTAGATTCACTAAAAACAGGACATGGCAAGTATAGAATTGAGAGCATACAAATTATAAATGTGTGTAATCACTTCTCTCCCTAAGTCAAAAATACTAGTGCACTCATATTCTTCAAGTTATACAAGTGGTCCTTGGTTGAATGGCCCATCATTTGACAAAGTTTACATGACATCTTTTTGTAGTAGTTAGCCTTGGTGTATTCCTCTTTCTTGCAATTCATACACCATAACTCTTTTAGTTTCTTACTAGACTCACTTCTCTACTTTAAGCTCCATCTTTTGTAGCAACTATTTTTGGAGGGCTTAAACCAATCCTAGATCACAATTATCACTTGCATCAAAGTCACCATTGTCTTCACTTTTTCTTCTAAAGGGGGAGGACATTTTTCTCTCTTTCAATGTCCATTGCTTAATGGTATGCCTCCATGTAAGATGAAGGTAGCAAAACCTTCATCTTTCATTGTAATGATGTCATGAATCCTTCAATGAACCAACATTTCTTGAGTTGGTTTACAAGTTACTTCTTTGATTTTCCAAAAGTTACTTGAGCCGACAATTACATGTTCTTGTGTTCTCATGCTTATCTTGTCTAATGTTTATTTCTACAATAATCTCATTGTCATTCAAAGGTTGTTCTTAGTTTTTCCCATGTATTTCAATTTGTTGGCTCAATATTTGTGTAAAAATTGATTGTCACTACCTAAGGGTGGCTAGAAATGAGCTCAACCAATCTATCCATTCACCACCCAAAGTGTTTCATGTCTTGTAATGCTTCATTAGATCTTTACTAGCACCAATAAATTTTGGAAACTTCTACCTTTACACTCAAACTGGCTAGTGGAGTCTCCATTGTTCATCCTTGATGCAAATTTAGTGATTTGAATCTTATCCTTGAGAAGCTCAAATTTGTACATCGTTATACTCACTAAACACTCTTGATACATAAAAATCATTGACCCTACAAGAGATTTTGATGAATAAACTAGTATCACCCTCAAGGTCCCTTTTCTCCACTCCAATTCTTTGTCCTGCTATTTTTAGCCCACCTTCTTTGATTGGTACTTTTCATTGCCACAAATATTATGTTCATATACTTCTTTTTGTTGCAATGAAGTCCTTGAATCCCATCTCACAATGAAAGCTTCAATAATTTGAAAACTCTGACTCAACTTTTGGTCTATAAGGTTTGTGGTGCCTTCTTTGAGAAGAGAAATTTGCCTAGAAACTTCAACGCACCAATCCTCTATAAGTTTTTTCATTGAAGTCAGTCAGATGCAAAAACTTTCATTTGTATCCACAACTTCAACTAGCACTTCTAGTTTGGCCTGCTCTTTTGATTCAACTCCAAGTATGCTGATGGATTTTATTCAACTGCAGCTCACAATCTCCTCTAATCTTGTCACTCCACACAATTCTCAACAATCCTCTGATTTCTTGGCCTCTGCTTCGACTAGGTGTTTGTTTTCTCCTACCTTTATTTTTACTTAATGTCATTTACTTTCGAGGTGCAACAACATCAATCTTCACCTCAATCTTCTTCCTCTTAAGAGCTCCTTTCGTCATATATTTTGATTATTTACTAGCAATGTGCTTCACGATCACGTTCAGCTTGAAGGTTCTATAGTATAATTTAGTTCCTTACGAGAATTCAAGATAGGCAATTCAATACAATAGGTGTATCCATGTCCTTTGTTACCACTAAGTTCTTTCAGATTGTATCAGATAATACTTGATTTCTCTCAACTTCTGCACAAATAAGTTATCACACTAAATTATTCCAGATATACAGAAAATCTCTTGAGAGATCATTCTCTCGCTCTTGCTTTGTCTAACCCAACTTCATATAGGCAACGATATGCCAAATGTTACAACTAAGTTATAACACTACCAATTGCAGGATCCTATTATAACATATCAAATAATCGTCGACGAAAAACAGTGATTTCCTTATTTAAATAGTACTTGTACAATACTCAAATGGATTCAAATGTGAATAAATAAAGCAACAATGTGGGAACATCAATAAGAGTGACTAGGAAAGGACCATTTGAATAATGATACACTGCAGTACAACTATACTTGCAAGATCAGAGCAATCCATGATGACAAATGTATACCATCATATATCAACATTTAGGCTTATCTTTCACTCCATCTCAAAGACTAGCATTTTACATCAATATACAACCAAGGAAAAAGAAGGCACATTTTTTATAGTTATAATAAATGAAAGAAGAAACATTTTACATCAATATACAACCAAGTAAAAAGAAGACACATCTTTTATAGTTACACAAAATGAAAGAATAAGCATTTTACATCAATATACTGCAGAAAACAAAGGGGCAAACTTTTACAGTTACAATAAATGCATCAGTTCCATTTTGCCAATTCGTATCTTACATATTTACATCATTGTTTTGTAACTCACATTCACAGTTGCACAAATAGTGCTGACAGTGTCACAGACGATAGAGACTTCACTTATGACCACATGGTGGGATGGATTGAAGCGTGTTCTTGAGAGTACCCATGCGTCAGATCCTCCTGGCTCAACTTGTTACCAATTACCACTTGCATCTTCCCTTCAATTGACAGTAAATGCCAGAGACAAAATCGATCGGGCATGAAAATTTTGACAATACAAATAGATAAACAAATCCGTCTTCGTAATAAAAGCATTTTATTCATTGATCCAAATTTTGAATCTGTTTCTCAAAAACATTGATTCAAAAAGTTGCATAAGATAACTAATTGTACTTCTTAGCTTAAAAAATCTGAATATTTTTAAAGACTAAGCCTAAGACATTCACAGTCCAAAAACATAAATACAGTTCAATCTTCAGGGGAAGGGAAAAAAAATTTCTAATTGTAGTTCTTGGCTAAAGTTTATTCCTCAGGGTGGGCCCTCCATAATTTCTGTAGTCATCCCCAAGGGCTTTCCTCAACTTTCTTCTGCCTACGATTTGAGCTGAATTTCCAGGCATCCCTTTTTCTTGTCTACTCGCCTCCCATCCCCACCAACAGGTAATCGTGGAGCATTGGATAAGTCTTGTACTAATCTATTTTTAATTCAAGGCATTCATTGCCTTAAAATATGATTTGCTTCTTGAAAATATTCAATTCAGATAACTTTAAGAGAAACTTTAATTGTCCTACAAATAAGCTGAAGTCTTTAGTTTTAACTGCCTTCTCAATAAAATAATGGCTACACTCCCTTAAAACGAAGTCAAAATTTTGAACCATTCACTTTTCAAAGAGCACAAGATAAAGATCCAATTGAAATTCCAAACAATCAACTTTCAGTAAGGTCTATATTCAACCACTGTTTTTTCAAGTAGTATTCTCTCAAAGCCACATTGCATCGAATACCCAAAAGACTGAATGCAAAAAGGATCCGTATCTAATTCTTTCAAATCATAAATAACAACCAGCTTTCCAGATTACCTAATTCAAACATCCCCAAAATATATTAAACTTTCAACAAAATATGGGAAGAGACTTTGAAGCCAAAGCTGTCTTGGACTATCGCCCTTTGGTTTTATGTGTTCTAAAGGCCACTAAACTTGCCAATAATATTATTTCATAAAATGAAAAGATAGAGTGTGTCTTGATTGTAAAATCAAGACACTTTTATATGCAGGGATAGTTATAATGAGATCCTTACGAGAAAGCTTAAGTTATTCACTTGTTTACTTGTAGAGTAATATGTCACACCAATTGAATAGTAGTGTAATGTCCCCGTTTTAGCTGACATTGTTTGTCGAGGAGTGAGCCTATTATTCTGATCCTCGTAGGCTGACAGGTGTGTGCAAAGGATCATCTGAGGCAGTTACTCAGTGTTCTGTAGCTCCAGTGTTGCAGTTGTTTCAGGTTGAGCCTTCGCAGAATCATTCAGAGTGGTTTTTCAGAGACTTTCTATTTTTAGAAAGTAGGGCAGGCGGAAGCTGCTATTTTTGGCAGGGCACCTGGTTCAGCTGGTCAGCTCAGAGTCAACCTAGTTTTTCAGTTTGATGGTCAGATGGAGAAATAAGGAGTATTTAATGATTATTGAACATTTAATATTTTTATATTAAAGTCACTTTATTAATATATTTAAATATTAATAATTAAATGGTATATTATAAAGTATTTTTAATACTTTATAATAAAGTGATATATTTGACATAATGAATAATTATTATTCATTTATGAGACGTCATTTAATTATTTATAATTTCTCCTAAGTCTAAAAGGCGAATTTAATCATTTCATTAAATGATTATTAAAAAGAGCTATTGGGTCGAATTTTTCAAGAGAGATATATATTCACAGGAAAGACAAATCGAACCATTATGATATGTTATTATATTTTGTCTTATTTTGCTCTGAGCATTGGAGTTTGCAAAACCTAGGGTTTCAGCAGACGAATCATTTCTGGAGAACGATACCTCTTCAGAAATTGGCAGACTGAGACTGTGCAATACCAGTTGAAGCTTGCATCTTGGTGACTTCATTCAGAAGTTGCAGTTGAGCACATTGAGTTGATTTCAGGAAGGATATTCAGAGAACTTCATCAGCAAACAGGGGCGAATATCCCAAAGTTTTTTTATCAGAGATCTGGCAATTATACCAAAGGCCGTACTATCTTCTCTTGCTGCTGCTGTACAGGCCGTACTGTTGTACCAGCAGGGCCGTACTATTCTTTTCAGAGAGATACGCCTTCACCTTTCAGTCTCTGGCAGAGGGATCTTGGGCGGCTAGGTTATTGAGGGCTTCTGCAACGTTTCTAAGGATGGAGATCCATCCATTCATTCAGCTGTACTATTTCTCTTGGTCTTCTGGCGCCTGCAAGAAGAAAACCAAGTTTTTGAAATAAATTCATATTTGATTCATATATTATATTTCTCTATTGTAAATGCTCTGGATCTTCAATAAAATGATGCGCCTATGATTTATGAGCAAGATCTATGCCTATTTCATGTTCTGTGATTTATTTTGAATTTTTTAAGCATTATTAGAGAAAATCGCAGCTTTCTGTTTATTTGCAAAAATCTATCAAAAAACTACAAAATACACAAAACCTTCAAAACACAGCATTTCAGTAGGGTTTCGGGGTTGAGAACCACCAGGGTTCCTACAGTGATATCAGAGCACAGTTTTCCTGCCATCCTGTTGGGTGAGTCATTGAAATTTAGAACGAAGAAATTATGGCTTTTTATAGATCCACGTATGAAGTGATGCAACAATTGTATGATTTGATGAGTGATCCTGAATTTAAAAAAGGATATCCAAGGAGGCTTGAAAAATATAAACGAAAGGAAAAGGAGGAACAAGAGGTCTCTACAAGCGAGGTATCTAGAAACCTCTACAATGAGTTTTCATCAGTTGGTGACCAGCACATAGCTAACCCTATGGAGAACAAAAATCAGACCTTTGAAAACAAAACAGAAAATTCATCTATTGGCAGTGAATCCCAGGATCGTGCTATGGATGGACTTGCAGTGACTTTGGCAGCAGAAGTGTGTGAAGATATTGTCATAACAACAGCTTCTACCTTGCTAGTCGAGCCTTCTTATGAGGTACATAGCAGTAGTACCTTTGATGATATTGTGTGCGAAGTTGATAGCACACACGATGTAGCTTATCAGTTTGTTGAGCCAATTCAGGAGTATGAGTCAATTTATTGTTCCATGGATTATGAGATGGGTGATTCGGATCAGCATGGAGTGATTGTGCAGTTTGTGAATAATCCATTATTCGCGTTTGATGGTGGATTAGTCTATGATAATCCACTCTTCGAGTTGGAAATTGATCACACTTCTGATACTAGTTTAGTTTTGGGCAATGATCACAGTGTTTGGGATCTTTCCAATGCATTGGGGTTTCAAACAGGGCTCACGGAGGAGTTTTATAGTGTGTATATGGTGAGTGCTTACAGTTTTGCCTTTGATCCACCTGTACATGATTCGTATTCGATGCACAATTCTTGTGTGCATGATGATTCTTTGGCGCAGCTCAAGAAAACTCACTTTGTGCCCCCAGTTAATATCTCTCAAAAAGGTGAGATTCAGAGTACGGCAAAGTCCTAACGGTTGCTCTGGAAGGACTACTCAAGGATCGTAGAGGTCGGATCTAATCACGCGTACCTGAATTTGGTTTGCTACTTCTGGGTTTCATGGAGGTGGTAGTGGGAGCGGACATGATGGTTTGGTTAGTAATCACATCCCTGGGAGTTTCAGAGGGACTATCGAGAGATGTTGTGTTGCAGATGCTTCCCGATATCCTTACTTCATTTTGATGGATGGATGCGAGTACCGTTTATATTGGGATCTAGGTGGCGACAAGATTGGTACTGTGTTTTGGATGGGTCCCAGTGGATTGCTTCACCACTTTTGGCATGGTGAAGTTGAGATTAGAGTAGCGCAGAGGAAGTCGGAGGGTATTAGGCATGAATACCTCCATTCCGAAGTTTGGGGATCCGGATATTTAGCAACTGTATAGTTTATATTGGTGCCAAGGTGAGCCGGGCCAGGGAGGTGTGGGACATTTCACGCTTCTTTGGGCCTCCCCGAGGGATTGGCTTTTGCGGAAGTGGAGATTGCTTGGGGACAAGCAACTCTGGCTGAGTAAGTGGGACTCCAGAATGTCCCCATTTTAGCCGACATACTGTTTGTCGAGGAGTGAGCTCATTATTCCTCATCCCTCAGAGGCCGACAGCAGGACATTCTGAGGCAAGCATTCCAATGTCTAGAGTTCTGTGGCGTGTTTGTTTCTGTGCTGAGCCTTCTAATCATCTCTAGGGTTTCCTTCTCGCAGACTTCTATTTTTAGAAAGCAGGGGCAAAAAGGGAGTTTACTAAGTGTATAGTTTAGTCGGGTCAGGGCTTAGAGCTTCCACCTAGTTCTTCTCAGCCATGGCTCCATGGAGAAACAAGGAGTATTTAATGATTATTGAATATTTAATATTTTGACTTTATATAAAAGTCACTTTATTAATATATTTAAATATTAATAATTAAATGATATATTATAAAGTATTTTTAATACTTTATAATAAAGTGATATATTTGACATAATGAATAATTATTATTCATTAGTGAGACGTCATTTAATTAATTATTATTTCTCCTAAGTCAGTATATTAATTTAATCATTTCATTAAATGATTATTAAAAAGAGCTATTGGGTCGAATTTTTCAAGAGAGATATATATTCACAGGAAAGACAAATCGAACCATTATGATATGTTATTCTATTTTGTCTTATTTTGCTCTGAGCATTGGAGTTTACAAAACCTAGGGTTTCAGCAGACGAATCATTTCTGGAGAACGATACCTCTTCAGAAATTGGCAGACTGAGACTGTGCAATACCAGTTGAAGCTTGCATCTTGGTGACTTCATTCAGAAGTTGCAGTTGAGCACATTGAGTTGATTTCAGGAAGGATATTCAGAGAACTTCATCAGCAAACAGGGGCGAATATCCCAAAGTTTTTTTTCAGAGATCTGGCAATTATACCAAAGGCCGTACTATCTTCTCTTGCTGCTGCTGTACAGGCTGTACTGTTGTACCGGCAGGGCCGTACTATTCTTTTCAGAGAGATACGCCTTCACCTTTCAGTCTCTGGCAGAGGGATCTTGGGCGGCTAGGTTATTGAGGGCTTCTGCAACGTTTCTGAGGCTGGAGATCCATCCATTCATTCAGCCGTACTATTTCTCTTGGTCTTCTGGCGCCTGCAAGAAGAAAACCAGGTTTTTGAAATAAATTCATATTTGATTCATATATTATATTTCTCTATTGTAAATGCTCTGGATCTTCAATAAAATGATGCACCTATGATTTATGAGCAAGATCTATGCCTATTTCATGTTCTGTGATTTATTTTGAATTTTTTAAGCATTATTAGAGAAAATCGCAGCTTTCTGTTTATTTGCAAAAATCTATCAAAAAACTACAAAATACACAAAACCTTCAAAACACAGCATTTCAGTAGGGTTTTGGGGTTGAGAACCACTAGGGTTCCTACAAGTAGAAATTGCGATTACAATTCAAACAGGAAATAAAAGTCTACTCGTGAGTCTGGTGGTGTCAATTCACTGCAAATCTTGAAAAGAGCTCTTCCTTTTAAGCTGGCACAAACAGGAGAACCAGACACCAGCCCCTCATAACTAACCTCTTTCAATTGCGAGTCTCCAGAAATTCTTGCATTAAATCCAGAACATTAAATTCAAGATAAAGCCATTGAGACAATTCCAATCCCTACGCACTTCATCCAATTTTTATCTGAGCAGGCCCTTGAATCTAATGTGTGTACTGCGAATTGTAAATCCTTGGAGTTGGTGACCTGCACTAGAGATCATTATCCGGTACTTTAAAAGCACCTTTAATCATCCAGATAATAATATGATCCTGCATTCTTCTGTTCCCTGTCCTTTGTTGAATCCAATTTATTTATGCGAAGCCTGTAATTTGTTGGATCTCGTCTAAATGTAATATCCAGTTGCTGACAGGAAAAAGAAAATCATTGTGACTAATTTAAATTAAAATTGTGCTCTAAAAAACAAATATAAGCAATTTACATTTGTGTAGGTTACATTCCATAAATTATTCGTAGTATGAAAAATAAGGATGCCAAATGAAGATTCAGGCACATGAAGCAAATAAGATTATCCTAAAAGAGTGAAATTTAAATGTTTAAAGTAAGGCATTTACCGATAAAAACAAGTTCATTCCTGTCTGCAAACTGTGTGGAGCGTTTGCAATACAATCTACAGAAGGTTGTCCCTCATAAACTATAACCCTGTCTGCCAAATATGTGGCCATGATAAAATCATGCTCAACAACAAAAGCAGTTTTCTTTGCATGAAGAATAAATCTCTTTATAACCTTTGCTGCAACAATACGCTGCCCAGAATCCAAGTATGCACTTGGCTCATCAATAAGATAAATGTCTGCAGGCTGCAACATAACAGAGAAACTTTGTAAAGATCCAGATATCAGAGCCCTTGAGTTTATAGTGATCAGAAAGTAAATAACTGATTAAAGGATTAGTAATGAAAGATGTTTGGTAACTCCATTGAACATCACAAAATTAATCAACATACATAAATGATTTCAGGAAGCCTTGATTGTGCATTGATAAGTATAAAAGAAAAGATCTAAAATGGCCATTTATTTCGTTTATTTTTGTGGGCATTACCTAGAATCTTTGAAATATTTCTGTTCACAAATTATCAACCATGCAGGAAGCCAAAAGATTCAAAAGAGATCTCTGTTCAGCAATTCAAGAGAGATTTTCAAATGAGTTTCAGGACAGATTCAGGATTCCCATGTGACATGGGCACAGATTCTGAACATTCCATGTGAACTGAGCATGGTCAGGCACTGTATTTTGAAATAGCTGTTGTGCCCCATGCAAAGCATTTATACAGATTGTATCTGCAGCGTTCCACATTCATTGTAATGCATTACTTGCAAGGCATTTTTATCAAATGGACCCTCTATATTGTAACAGGCTGCTCAATTCTGTTCTTTTCTAGCTTCTAGTTATTGATCATTTGTAGACATTAATATAGTTCCTCTCTCATTTGTTTCCAGTTCTATAAATAATACAACAATCAGCTATTTGCAGTCTTGTCAACAAGTTAGATAAAAGTGTTTATTATCCCTCTTCTGATCTTTTCCTTTGAGATTCTTGCTGGTGTCCCACTCTTCCAATCAAGTACAGCATTGGCTCCTCCAGTCTTTAACTATGGGGTTTGAACTATCAGTGAATACACATATATGATGCTGAATCCTGATATAGAAGATAAATGAAAATGAGACTCAAGGAGTCTCTGATTAAAGGCAAACAGGATCCAAGGAATCTCTCAGCACAATTAGAGGCAAGCAATAGGAATCAAGAACTCCCGAACAAAAAGCTGTCATTTTATATGAGCAATAGATTGAAAAAGAGAGATACAAGAGCAAGAAGGGATGCAATATGTGTACACAAGCTGGCAAGGATATTAACGTAAGAAGCATACCACTTGTAATCCAAGAGCACAGGTGGTCTCTACCAGTAAATAATTGGATAACAACCTGCATGATGTGCAGAAAGAACTGAATTTTCTTAAAGAGATGGAGAACCCTCTTTATGCAAAAGGTGTTAGTTTTAAGATCAGAAGTTAGATAAGCAGATTTTAATTCAATTTCAAACAAATAGACACAGCATATACCCTGGGAAAACCCTCCACTTGAGGGAGAAAAACCCAGCAACAATATATCACTTATATATTGAATATAAGTCAACAATGATCTTTACAATGAGGCTGATTACAAGGCCAAACAACAGCACCAAAACTTGATGCAATAACAGATTATTATCTTGTCATCCTTGATATCGAATTCAGCCTTCTTGAGAAACTTCGATCTGCTCTTGGTGAAATTTGCACTTCTATAATATCGAACTATGATGATAAAATGAATATAGAATGAACAATCAGCAACACGTATATATAGAAGGGAGAAGGAGAGATTGCGTCCCTTCAAAACATCATGTCGGCCTTCTAAAATGAAACGATATGTCTCCAAAGGTGGCAAATAAACAAAGTTGGCCTCAAGGAGAGATCGCGTCCCTTCAAAACATCATGTCGGCCTTCTAAGATCAAATGATATGTCTCCAAAGGTGGCGAATAAACAAAGTCGGCCTCAAGTAATTATTAACAATAATTAAATGTTGTTAAGTGAAGCGCCT
>VDFB02281777.1:0-40514 GCA_007258455.2 Sequoia sempervirens
TCCATTATACATATAAACAGAATGAGAAATTGAAGGTCACCAAGCATGAAATAAAAATTAAGGAAATGAGAAAAAAGCTTGGAGGAATTAAACAAAATCATTGAAGACTTAAGGACTCAACTTGTAGAGGCTGAACAAGTTAAAAATGAAATATAGAACAAGTTAAGTGCAAAAGAGAGAGATTGTGACGAGTTGGAACAAGAAGTTGCAATGTTGAAAAATGAATTGAAAAAGCCAAAGGAGCAATGTGCAAAGTTTGATGAGAATGCCACAAGTTCCAAGGAAAATGAAAGAAAATTTAAAGCTAGGCAGTTTTATTCTTTCAATGGATATTGTTTTTCATGCAACTATTTTGGCCACAAAGCAATGAATTGTAGATTTCGTGCAAGAAATACTTCAAGCTTCACTAGGAGAAACTACAATTCATTTGGTCACGATATTATGTGTTACAAGTGTAGCAACTTTAAACATACATCACGTTTTTTTCTGAACCATCTTTGTTGAGCCTCCAAGACAAAGCAAGAAAGAAAATGTCTCTAACAAACAAAAAGGAAAAACTATTAAAGTTTGGAGAAAAAAGATAGATGCAAGAAATGAAGAAACCAATGCAAGTTCAATATGCCTCTTCTAGTTTATAAGAGGAAGCACGAATTTAGGGGGAGTTGAGGTTGATATTATCTTTCATCCCTAAGGGAAGAAAATGGAAATAGTGAAGATGAAAGTATGATGAAAAAGAAAGTTACAACAAAAAGGAAACTATTGCATTGATGTCAAGAACCATAAAATGAAGAATCCACCTATGTAACTGATCAGCAACAAGGGAAAGTATGGATTGGTATCTAGATGATGAAAAGATTGCATATTCTTAACCTATGTAATCAATTAAAGACTTTCAAGATCCAAGAACGAAGAGTATTAGAGCAAGGGGGAGCATAAGAGAATCAGAAAAAGGGGGCGATGTACATTCTCATTGCATTTGAATAAGTATAAGAATGGATGTTTCTCATTATCCATTTGTGGACAGAAAGTCCATAAACATCCCTTTGCCATTGATGTTAAAGGGGGAGAGATATAGTAAGGGGGAGCAATGCAAAATAAGACAATAATGTTTGTGTTGCCATCAATGACAAAGGGGGAGATTGTTGGAAATATTGTCATTGATGTCAAAGGTAGATAAGAGACTATTAGAATTATGTTATTGATGTGTCAAGAAGGGGTACATTGTCTAAGCTTGATATATGGGTTAATCATAGACCTGTTTGTGTGAAGCCAACTTTATGAAGAGAATGATCAGATATACAAGTCTAGAGAAAAATCAAATGAATGTCATGATGATAGGGAAAGAGAAAATTGAGCAAAATGGAGAACCTTTGCAACTGTTGACTACAGGCTATAAACCATATTTTCATGTAAAGGTATTTTTGAATACCAATGATATTGCCAACATTGGTTGAATAAAGAATCATGAACAACATGACTGAAGTAATTGAATTAACATTTTTGAAATGATTATATAATGCTCAAAGGCATAATGGTCTATGCTAAGGAACCGATTTATGCTAAAGAGCAGATGCTAAAAGCAGATCTCAAAGAAGGCAACAAGAAGATCAAACTATTGATAGAAGAAATCGATTAAAATCATGCTAAACAAAGTCGATGATATAATTAACATCATAACGAAAATATTTGATTAGTATTAATTACTAATGAAGAAATGATACGATTTCATAATGATAAGCCATTGTGAAAGAGTGTGATTCAAGAGGATATACTTCAGATTTGTTAACATACAGCAAGGAAATCTAATTAAGGAAATAATGCAATTAATGGAGGATCAAAAGATTAAGAGAAATGATGTGACCCTTTGAAAGGTGAGAATTCATTAGAAGAGATGTAGCACTTCATCTAAACAAAAGAATGATTTGTTTTGATTAAAGATGACTTGCTTTATCATTAAGGGGTGTGGTTAATTAAACAAAATAGATTTGAAAAGATGCAATCCTTTAATCAAAGAAAAGACACGAGTTCATGAAGAAATACATCTAATTTAAAAGGTGTGATTTCATTTATGAAGAAGAACCTCATAAATGAAGTAGTACGACTCAATCAGATTGAATAAATAAAAAATCTGAAAGGGTGTGATTAGTTTGTGAAGAAAAAAAATTAAAGATTAAATTTCAAATGGTGCAACCTTTCACAAAAGTTGCAAGGATTAATCAACATATTTAAAGTATTTAAAATCAGATTTGCCAAGTGAGTGAGAATGAGAATGTGAGATACAAGAACAATAGAGTATACTATGTGAGCATTGAAGAAAAATCTTGCATCACAAGAAAGATAGGAGGAAGTGTGAGGTGTGTAGAGTGTTGAATGTGAGACAAAGGTAATATCATTCAAATTCAGGAAGAGGCAGAAAATTATGATGAGTAAAGCAGATGTGTATTGAGGAATTAATGTTTCCTTTTATGAAGAACATGTGCAATCATTTATAAAGTGGTATAGGATGTTTTGACAAGAGATATATACTGAGATACATACAAATTTGAAAAGAAATTTGTGCAAACCAAAAAAGGAAATGTATGTTGACTTTATAAAGAAGATCTAGCAGAATAACCATTGGATAGTGGGAAGATTATTGGGAAGGAAAATTGTTGCCTAAAGCATGGATCATATTTGGGTGTGGAGTTTTGGTGATAAATCTTATACACCAAAAAATATATATACAGATTTGACAAGACTCAAAAGGAAATATATGCAAATATAGAAGAGGAATATATGATAGATCCATAGAGAAGATTATAGCAGATTTGTAAGAAGGATATTTGAGCAGTATTGTCCATCAACCATTGAGGAAGCAACATTGAAGGTGGAACATTGTTCTTGAGCTTATTATTTTTGCTAAGTTGGTGCTTGGAAATTGGGGGTTGGTGCATATGAACTTTAGGAGTTGGTGCTCCTCATAGGTTGGTGCCTACTAAATCAGAATTAGGGGTTGGTGCTCCTTGTAGGTTGGTGCCTACTAATTCAGAATTAGGGGTTGGTACTCCTTGTAGGTTGGTACCTACTAAATTAGTTTAAGGTGTTGGTGCTCCTTGTAGGTTGATGCCTACTAAACTACAAAATTGATGATTCAAGTAGGTTGGTACCTACAATCTTTGTAATCTCATATTTAAAACATAAAATATAATTGTTGTTGTCAACTTGATCATATTGTTTCATATTCCATAGTTGATATTGTGCTAGAAGTTAGAGTTGATAAGAGGGTAAAAGTTTGTAGATATACTGATTCACCCCCCCCTCTCAGCATATCTTTGTGCTCTTCAATGAGATGTTGCATGGTATTGATTTCAGTCCTTCTAATCTCTTCAGCTTGAGTTCCAGGGATGGTAACATTCTGACGTTACAGGGGGGTCAGTGCAGTTTTGGCACAATGGTTTAACTTATGAGATCAGAGTGGTGCAACATTGACATGGTTGGTCTTTCCTGAGATGGACATGGGACCCTAGGATCCTACTAGTTTTGGTGTGGAGCAATTTAAATTTTTTTGGAGTTGTGGGGGTATTGCTTGAGCGCAAGCAATATTGGGAAGGGCGGATTGTAATGTCCCCACTTTTAGCACTACACTTCCCAGTGACTGTTGGATTTTTTCCGGACACCCGTAGGTAGGTTAGAGGAAAAATTAGGGTTTCCATCTATTTGGAGGTCTCTTTGGTGGATTCAGGGATTTGCATGTCGGGGTTTTGCAATTTGGTTTATGGATTCATTTTGGGTTTTCAAAGAGCTTCATAGTGGTATGACATGCATCTACATCTGACAACCTTTTCTCTAGACTTACTATTTTTAGTAAGTTGTGATGGCTGCCCAATTTGTGCCCAAAATGCATTTGGATTCACTTACTATTTTTAGCAGTATGCTATTTATAGTAAGTTCTATTTTTTAGCAGTTCAGTTTGGGGGGTTCTAGAGGGGTTTCTATTTTTAGCCATGGCTAGTCTTGATGTTGCTATCTTCGGTTGGTCATATTTTTCCTCATTGGTCTTTAGTTTCACTCAGTTGGGTGTTTAGCATATACTTACTATTTATAGCAGTGCTATTTTTAGTAAGTCACCTTTAGGGAAGTTGGTCCTAGGTCGCAGCAACATAATTATTCAGTTTATAGTTGAAGAGCCTAAGGTTGTAGTTGATATTTGTTATTTCGACCACTTATGTTATTTTATAAAGTTAAATTATAACTTATATTGAAGGGAAAAGTGGTCAATGAAGTGTACCAAGGCGCCTAATGAGGCAACTTTAAGTTGTTTTTAAAAGATCAATAAATATTATTTTCCCCCCTAAAGTTTGGACACCTATGAGAAAAGGAGATGAAATATTAAAATGTTAAATATTTCAAAAGGGAGAATGGCATTGGTTTTTGTGCTGGAATTAAGTGCCTTTTGAAATCCATCGCCCTAGTTTTATATTATGGAGTTTGGCTCACATTGGATTATTCATGCTTGGATGACTTAGTGAAATGTTACTGAAATTTCTTTTGGTTGTCTAGGCTATGTTGTGAGGATGAAATCCCTCCATTGTATTGGTTGGTTTTGGTGGTGAAATATCCACCCTAATCAAATATTGGTGTTGATTATCAATAGAGATCACAGGAGCTTCTTGGGTTCGATTTTGGGTGAAGAAATGATGGAGATTTCACAGTATTTTTAGGAGTTTTGGGGTGCTTTCTAATGCTCTCAGTTTTGGGTGTGTTTATTGTGGTTTTGGTGTGATTTTATTCAGTTTTTGGGTGATTGCAAAAATGGACCTGAACATGGTTTTTGGCTCATAACTTAGTTTTGATTGGAGACATTGTTCTAGGTATTGATTCCCTATAATTCCTTACTCAAGGTAATTCTAAAGAATATTCATTAGTAATTTTTGAGGTTTTTTGGAATTTATAGAGAAGTTCGACCTCTCTCCAAGGGATGCTAACTTGCTGCCATCAAACCCTCTTCGTGACCTGCTCAAGGTGTTTTTGGGGCACTAGTCTATTGTAGCTTAGAAAGGAGGCTTGGACGTTGGGAGATCAAGGGGTTTGCTTACCTTTTTCTGGAGGTGTTGTTGCATCTATCAAAGTCTCTTATTGCCGATGTAACAACTTATTCAAGTCTGATATATTCAATGTATTATTCTGATATTGAACAGAAAATGGAAGTTTATGATGTTTTTTTCAATCTCCAATGAATGGTTTTAGTTTCTAGTATTTACTTTCATTTGCAACTTCTCTATATGTTATGTTCTTCCGCAAATGCATTGAAAAAGCAATCATAAATACATCACTAAACATGAAACCAACAAACAGAAGATTTTTTAAAAAAAAGGGGTGCTATCTTACAATGTTGCAGCATGCAGTTCTCTTCTCCAAATGGCTAACAAATCTTATTATAGCTGTGTGCAAACATCATCATCCTTATTAAGGAGCGGGGACAAGATAGTGAACATACTTGTCTTCACAAAGTGATCAAATAACTGGAGGATAGGACCGTCATAATCAAACATGATAACACATGGTTGTACCTTTACCATCATTGCCAGAATCTTAACCCTCTTATTGAAAGTAGGGATTTTGATGTTTCATATTCCCTTAAGGCTTTCAACCATCAACTACATAACCTATCTCATTTTTCCACTTTCATAAGGTTCTTGTGGAGCTAGAATCCTCATGATTTCACTAATACAAGTGACAACTGCAAGTCTAACCTCCTCATCTTGATGTTGCAAAAGTTTTGGCTTACCCAAGGAGTGTACCAAAGGAACCATATCTCCATGCATAGCTTGAGAAGGTGTTGGTCCAACCTCACACAAACAACTTTCAACTTCTTCCAAAATGTTAAGAAGATTTGCTTTAACCTATGGTACGACTTTCATCTTTTCACCCACGAACTTGATGGCCTCTTGTCCTTTGTTCAACTTTCCCAATCTTTTTTCCCATTCTTTATTCCATAATTCCATTCTTTTCATCATTTTATCCTGATGTTGAATAAATGCTCTCAACAAAGCTTCCTCTAAATCACTAGAAGTAGCCATATGAAATTATGATCTGCAATTGATTAGATGAAACAATGATTCACTACTCAATAGGCTGGAAAAATTCTTGGCTTTGATACCACTATAAAAAGCCTCGCAAATTTTGATATAAATTTCTGATTATTGAACTCCAAGAATTTTGTCAAACAGTTTGCTTGCAATATTTGTGATCTCTTTTCAAGTTTTCAATGTTTTGATGATAACATAAATGCAAAGCTTCTAATTCTAGGACTGAAAGAGAATGGAATACAATGCAATATCCCTAATTCTTATTACTCAATGCACCAATATGACTGAAGCTAATATAAATGTTCATCTATAGCTATATAACATTTTTACAAACATATCAAATGCATTCCCCAACTCCTCATTAGCAAATAAGATACCTCCTCACAACTAGAATTGCAATGAGAAACTCCAATCTGAATTATCCCCAAATGATATTGCAAAGAATGGACTTAAGGGATTACAATGTTCATGAAAATTGTATGACAATGATATATTATTTCAAGTGTAGACCTAAATGTGAATATAATGATGTTGTATAGGTAGTGATCATTTAGATGGAAAAATGCAATCTTAAGTACAAATTTTGTATGAAGATGTTTACAGTTTGGAATGGAAAACCTAATTCGATGCTTGGGTGCAACAATACCACTACCCAATAGGCTAGCAAAATTCTTGGCTCTAATACCACTATAAGAGCCCTTGCAAAATTTGGTCTAAATTTTTTGTTTTGGCTCTCAAGAATTTCTTCAAACAGTTTATTTGCAAGCTCCTTCATGCTGATAAATGTTTTCTATCTGATGACTCCCCTTTGAATGTTAATGAAGTGCATGAAAGATCTTTCCAAACTTATTTAATTATACCACAATAGTAAATGACAAAAAACAAGGAAAATGAGGTTATTCCATAGGAGGTTATTCATAAGAAAATGAGGCTTTATAAATCCAAATGTATTGCAATTTAAAAATCATTTGATGAGCATCAATATATAATTTTGTGTCTTATCTTCCTATTTAATAATGGTTTAGTCATTTGATTTAGCAATTTTCACAACTTCCAAATTTTTCATTTGAAGAAATCTTAATATTTTTGAGTATAGAATTATTTTATCACATTCATCAAATTACTATCCATAAATGAATGAGCAAGAAAAATCTTTCAATAAGAATATTGTTGCTAACATTCACAAATTGATTGAAGATAACCAAGATATATGGAGCATGAAAATTGTTCAATGTACTTTGGGCTAATAGGATTACATCAAAGAGCAATTGGAACATCATATTTTCTATCATGTATGGAATAGAGGCAATGCTACCTATAAATATAGAGATGTTAGTGTTAGAACTGTAAAATTTTGAAATTTTAACAGTCTATTGCATTCAGGAGTTCCAGCATTGAGTCCTCATCATAAGCATAAAATTCCCTCTTTGTATTGTCTTGCTTATTTTTTGTCATGTGATCCATTTGAATCCATCTAGTCCTTCATATTTCATTAAAAGACCCGAATCGGCAAGACATAGTAAAAGTCTCCCCGACCTGATTTTTCACTAATGTATGTTTGTTGCAGACTATTGGCAGGACAATTTTCTTGTTTCGGCGACAAAAGGAGTCATTTCGGCAAAGGGAATCATTGTCGGAGTGAGGTCATAGCGAATACATTGTGTTTCGCCGACCGGTGCATGTGGAAGTATATCGGTCAAGCTAAAGGTATTCAGGAGAATGTCTTGGCGAAGTATTTTTTCTTGCCGACAGGCATATATAAAAAATATATTGGCATATGTTGGGGCATCGATGTAATGTCAGGGCGAATACAATATGTCATACCGACTAATGCACAAAGGGGTTGTTTCGGCCAGACTGATTGGTATCGGCATGAACTCATAATGAAATCATTTTGTCTTACCGACTAACTTGCAAATAAATGTCTCGGTAAGACTTATGTGCATCGGGGAAGGTCTTAGCGAAGTGGCTATTGTTTGGCCGAACCAAGTTCAAGGGTATTCAAAAGCTATCGGTGATAAGTTATGGAGTCTTGCCGATTCAAAAGTTATGCCGATAGAGATGTGCATCGCCAGGAGAAGTTTTCGGTATGAGCTTCACCGAGGTTTAAAAGATATACCGACAGAATACTTCGGGGTGACTCTTGCCGAATGGAGTAATCTAGAGGAATGATTTCGGTAAGACATTTGGTATCGATATGAGTCTTCCTGAAGGTTCATTGTCTCGCTGAAGGTATTGTTTCATTGGTTGGGTTTATTCCTTCGGTGAGAAAACTTGGTGGACACGCTGAAATGAGAATTCATCGGTGAAAGGGTGATTTTGTCTCAACGACTGGAAAATGCTTTGAAGAATACATATCGGTATGGTACCATGAAGTCTATGTAACATCTCCTCGACTCAAAATTGTTATAGCGACATAAAAAAATAGAAGCAGTAGTCATCAAGTTGATTCCAGGTGTCGGTAAGACCACAGAGTGTCTTGGTGAAAGGTTAAATAAACATTGAAAAGGGACTTCGCCCCATATTTGAAATTTTCTCATCAATAGGACATTTGATGCGACAGTGCCAGTTTCAAACGAGCCTTCATTCGTGCTTCATTAATGGTGCGACGGGATATAACAGCGAAGGTTTAATCAATTCTTCAGTATCAAATTGATTGCAGAAGAATTGGCATGCTGAACAGAGAACCGAGACATTTTTTCAATCTGAGGAGCTCGAGCAGAATACTGTAAGTAACTGCTTCTTTGTTTTTCACATTTTGATTTTGTAAGCTTGAAAATGGAGTCTTCTGGTTCTGGAAAGGGTAAGGGTAGAAAGCTTGGTGAGAGTAGTCAGTCGAAGGGAAAGAAACAAAAGACTGATACAGAGCATGAAGGCATTGAACGAAGGTTGAATCAAGACCTTATTGATCAACTACCTGGTTTAGGGCCTAAAGCTAGAAGGTCCGCACAACTTAGGGCAGAAGTTGAAGGTTTAATCAATTCTTCAGTATCAAATTGATTGCAGAAGAATTGGCATGCTGAACAGAGAACCGAGACATTTTTTCAGTCTGAGGAGCTCGAGCAGAATACTGTAAGTAATTGCTTCTTTGTTTTTCACATTTTGATTTTGTAAGCTTGAAAATGGAGTCTTCTGGTTCTGGAAAGGGTAAGGGTAGAAAGCTTGGTGAGAGTAGTCAGTCGAAGGGAAAGAAACAAAAGACTGATACAGAGCATGAAGGCATTGAACGAAGGTTGAATCAAGACCTTATTGATCAACTACCTGGTTCAGGGCCTAAAGCTAGAAGGTCCGCACAACTTAGGGCAGAAGTTGATAAGCTGGATGATAAATGCAAGTTCATAGGTGATGTCTGGACTGCTGTAAGAGGGTATGAGCTTTTCAATTTCCACTACCATAGGAGGAACCGTTTTGAGCCAGTCTGTAATCCATGGAAGTTGAATGTAGGGAAATTGGTGTGCCCTAATGTATTCGTTAATGCTGAATTGGTAAAATTGCTTGCTGATCATTATGATCCAAAACATAAAGCTATATGTGATCCTTCTAGAAAACCACAGATATGTGTCAAAGGAAGCAATAGGTGAGGTTTTCAAATTGGAAGGGTTTTGCAACGAGGAAATCAATTGTGAGGAGTTGCAGAAGGAATTTTCAAGAATGGATACAATTTACAAGGTTTGGAGGTTACCAATTCATAGGGTCAAACAGGGTAACAAGCCAGAACCTCTGGAGGATAGTGAAGGGCCTCCCTATCATGTAGATTTGTTTGAACCTTATATGAAGTACACATATTTTTCAGTGTGTCAGGTGTTGGGAATGGATGCCCCGGAATTCATGTCAATGGTGCCAATGATTATCATAGCAAATATCCAATATCATAACTCCAGGCCATTTGATTATGCTTCATATATTTTTAAGGAGCTTGATTTAGGATTGATGGCTATAAAGGGTGGAGCTTCTATTGTTCATCTCAGAAACTATTCATTGTTGATGCACTTAGTGCTATATTTCGGACAGGAGTTAGGGGTATGGCCTCCATAAATGAGAGTTTCTCAAATTGGTAAGGAGGGTGAAGCATTACCTGTTCAGTTGTGGACTGCTATTTGGGACAGCAGGTTTGCTGGTTCTAGTTTCATTCATTTTGAAGAGCATTTTGTAAAGACATTGTATAAATTGTATCATTATCCTTGTAACTATTCATTGACTGATGAGATCAAAAGATTTCTTCGGCCGAAAGACTTCAATGGGCCAATTGATCATAATTGGGGAGATTGGTATTGTTTGGAGGGAGCTACAGTAATCAAAGTATATGGATTTGAAGATGCTCCTCTCATTCTGCCAAGGACAGTTCCAAACAGGGTAGCATATTTGGAAATTGTCAGACAGATGGATTACTGTAGTGTGATGCATTTCAGTTCTTTTGGGAAGCAGGCTTTTATGCCTAGTACTTTGTGTTTTGGTGATTTCACTGTGTTGGCTAAAGAGGGATATAATTCAATCCTTGATAGACTGTTGCATTATAATATGAAAAGAGGACCAACCAGGAAAAACTTTGACCCTGAAGGATATATCAATTCAGCCAAAGAAAGGATTAGCTTTGGAGGGTATCAGCATGTACCCTATCCTTTTGATGATATGATCAGGAATCTGGATGAAGATGAAGCAGAAATGGTAGTTGAAAGATATAACTAGGGGCTACAAGATATTGAGCTATTGTCTTCTGGAGATGAGGAAACACCAAGAGCTAATGTGCCACAGGGTAAAACAAAAAAGGTATTGTTGTGACCTTTTTCACACATCGCCCCATTGCAAATGGGGACCCCCTAATTTTTGCTTCGTCTCGAACTTTTGGCTTGATTTTTGTTTGTTTTCCTGTTGTCTCTCTCTCTTTCTGTCCCTTTTTTGCTGTCTGTCTTCCAGGGATGTTCCCGTCTGTGAGCTTATACGTAAGATTTGGCTAGGTCTAAAAATTAGGGTTTCCATCCTTTTGGTCAATCCGAGGTCGAACAAGGTGAATAAATTGAAAATAAAGATTACCATTGTTGTCAGTGTGCTTCCAGCAAGCTTCCACTGAAATTTCATCAAATTCCGGCTACTTACTATTTTTAGTAAGTGTGCAATTCGGGGTGTTCTTTCAGCATTTCTGAAGTTTTAACAGTCACACTACATTTAGAACACATCAAGCTGCTCGTGTGCAAGATTTGAGCTGAAACAGACAACTTTCTATTTTTAGCAGTTCAGCTTCCGGAGCAAATTTCAGGGCTTGGATGTAGAGTTTTTCAACGCATGTCTGCATATTCCTTCTGGGTTTTCAGAGACCTTTGTGATGGTGTGACATGCGAAGCAAGATAACGACTTTCAAAGTTTATCCTTCCAGGGCTATTTTTAGGGTTTGCATGTTAGAGTTTCTTTTGCATGTCTGCATATTCCTTATGGGTTTTTCGAGAGCTTTGCAGTGACGTGACATGCAAAAAGAGATGGTCACTCATTTAGGAACTTTCTATTTTTAGCAGGTGCATCCCGGCAGCCGCCTCCCAGCATTTCAGAATCACGAGCCGATTGCAATGCAGCAGAAATGAGAACAAACGGAGACCAGTTGATATACATGCAAGATGAATTAGGGTTTCCAGCTTCGGGGCCTGAAAAGAGGGGTAAAAAGTCAAAATTTTTGAAAACCGGTGTAAACCACCACGACCAGTATCTTTCAAGCTATCTGCTGATAAAATTTGAAGGAAAACAGAGCATTTACTATTTATAGTAAGTCATTTCAGAAACAGGCTAAAAATAGCAAATCAGCAGCATGCACCGATGACGACAGGTAGGTCACGTGGTGAGGAGCGCATCATTCGAATTTCAAATCAAACGGAGTTGTGGAGATATCAGAAGCAGGCAGTTACTATTTATAGTAAATCACCTCCAGAAATATGCTATTTTTAGCAGGTCAGCTCAGAATAGCAGTGTCAACAGGGTAACGAGGTCGCGAGGATGCAGTGTTGAAAATTTCAGAAGGATCTGAGCTTTTGAAGTATGAAAATTAAAGGACTTACTATTTATAGTAAGGCATGGAGGAACTGGCAAAGACGAAGAAAAAATGGCTAAGTGTTGAATTCATCCTTCACCACCTTGAAAATGCACCCACTTCAGCTGGAGAGCAAGCCAGGCATAAAAAATTCTAAGAGTCTTATCCTTCACCACCTTCAAAGTATGCCCACCTCAGCTGGCAGTGGCTGAGAAAATTTCTAAGTCTGGAGTTCATCCTTCACCCATGGCCAAATGCGCCCTGCTTGATGAAGAAGCAAAGTATGTGAAAAAGTTTCTAAGTTCAAGTTTTCATCCACCTCCTATGTTGAAATGCGCCCACCTTGAGAGTTTGATGAGAAAAGAAATTTCTAAGGCATGGAAATATCCTCCACCACCCCCCAAATGCGCCCATCCTTCATGCATGGAAAAATGCGCCCAAAAGGGGCCATGTGAGGACAAAAGAAAGGAAGCTCAAGGGTCACAAGAAGGCGTGGTAAAAGTTTTATCCCTCACACATAGCAAAATGCGCCCAAGAAAGTCAAGGAAGTCAAAGAATCTCGTCCTTCACACATGCTGAAATGCGCCCACCTCACCTCATGCATGCAAAAAGTTTCTAAGTACAAGCTTCATCCTTCAGCCTAGGTGAAATGCGCCCACAAGGTGATGGCATGCTAAAAATATTCTAAGTAAAGTTCATCCTCCTCCTATAGAAAAATGCGCCCATGATTCAAAGCAAGTTAGAAAAAATTCAAAGTCAAAATTTTCATCCTTCATGAGGTGTGAAATATACCCAAGCATGCTAAGAAGAGGACAAAAAGATTGACTTTCTTCTCTCTCCTTTGAATGCGCCCATGCAAGCTAAGAGAAACCGAGGCGTGGTGAAGTTCATCCTCCAGTTTGTGTAAAATGTGCCCAAGGCAAGATAGGTAAAAGGTGACTTAAGAGGGAGTTGAGGTTAATTTGTTCTCCATGACATATGAAATGCACTTAAGGAGAAGAATAATATGCTAGGCGTTGGAATTTTTTTATGAAAATGTCCTTCATGGTATAATATGCGCCCAAGGTAATGGAAATAATTTTTCTAAGTGAGTTGATGAAATGAAATATTCCTCACAGGAAAGGTGTTGAGGCATAGAAATAAGATGTTAAGGTGTTAATCCCTTACAATGTGTAAAATGCGCTCAAGGTTGGATGAGTGAAGGGTGAAATTGGCTAAGGCGTGGCTAGTTATTTCTTCCAAGTATGAGGTGCTCCTAAGGTAAGGGTGGAGATAATATGCTTGGCGTTGAAATTTAAAGTGTCCTCTTCAAACATAAAATACGCCTAAGTTGATGGAGATGAATATGTTGGGCGTTGAGAAAGGAAAATATTTCCTTCAGGGCATACAAGATACACTCGAGGCATTTTAAATAAAATTTGTCTAGGTGAATTTCTTCACCACAGGAAAATTTTCTAAATGAGTTAATAAAAGTTTCTTGAGGCAAAATTTTCAAGATGCTAAATGATTTAAAAATTTTCTAAGGCACAAATATTTTCTTCCTTAAGAAAATACACCTAGACTTCGAGGTGATAGAATTTTCCTGAAGTCCGAGTGAATTTTGCCAGTGATGAGGTTAGAAGATGTTGGCAGTGCAAGAACAATAAAATTTTTCCAAGTCAGAGCAAAGAAATACTTCAGGATCGAAGAACAAGAATAAATTTGATGAAAGAATATTTTCTAAGGTTCAAAATTCAAGAAAATTAAATGAACCCGTTCATTGGGTACCCATGGATTCGACGCGTTCTGAAGAAAATTTTCTTCTGGGTATTGAAGATCTTCAACAAGGAATGGATTTTAAAGTCTTCCACGCTTCGCCAAGCCTTTAGGATGGATATTTTTTATGGACACCAGGATTGATGAGTTTTCCCAAGGAAATTTTCTAAGGCAAAGAATAAGTGTGTTGTTGAGATAAAGTGTTGTGGTTGATGAATTTGAAGGTGATCGCCTAGATGATTTTTGATCAAATTCCTGATGAAAGGATTTTTCTCGAGCCTGAGTTGGATGAAATGTCAGAGTGAAGTGCGCCAAGCAGAATACAAGATGGGTTGGAAAATTGGCTAAGGCATGAAGAATTTGAACGCAAATTTGGCTAGTGAAGACGATGAACCCTTGGAGATCAAAACATGAAAATCCTGGTAAGTAAGTTAAGTTTATGAAATGTTCTAATACTCTTCTCCTTGCTTATTTTGTAGGAGGAACGTCGAGACCAGGCGGTGATGACTTAAGTGATGAAGAAAATAATCCAAGATGACATTTCAACCTCGAAGGAAGAAAGTTCAAGACAAGAAAATATTTCTAACTCAAGTGACAAAGAAGAAGTTGAAGAACAACGTCAGGATCGAGAACAGTGTAAACGCGTCTACAAACGGGAATCTTCTAGAAAGTGATGGACATTAATGGCTCATTTATTAACCCACTCCTCTTGGTGGCAGTTTTTAGGGCGAATCTTGTTTAGGGCTGAGGTGGCACAATCTGGGCCATCCAGCCGATTGTAATCTGAGCCATCCGTTGGACTTGGCCAGCTATATAAAGGGGAAGTCCCCCTCATTTGTACTCAATAGAATTAGCTTAGAGTTAGACAGTAGACATAGAGTAGAGGGACAACTTAGAAGTAGCTTAGTATAGATTGATAGTGTAGTTGAAGAAGAAGGAAAGTTTTCCTTTGAAAACTTTTGCAAGAAATTGTTGTGTAAAACTTTCATAATAAAAGATCTTTTCATTGATGGTGAAATTCATCTTTTTTATGGATACCTAGCGAGGTTTCTTCATCCCTTCTACTTCAAGTAGCGTAATTTCATTTTTATGCAAGTAGATGTTAGCTGTGGAATGTGGTCTTCAATTTGAGCAAAACTTCGTCTATCCATACTACTAGTGGGCTCGCTGATGGTGAGTTCGCCTTGCGTGGTCAACTGGAACATTGCGGACTTAACTTTGTTTGTGATTCACTCGTTGGTATGCGTCGTTGTGACGGTGTCTTCGCGTTGAATTATGATCTGAACACCTTGAACTACTCCTTTGAAGATTGCACCAATTCTGTGGAAGCTGTCCGAAGCGAGGCAAAGCAGAGCTTGGTTGAAGCTTGTGAAGATTGATCGTCATGTCCCACGCCTTAGAATAGATTTAGACTCTCTAAACCTTACACCATTTCAATTCAGTACTTTCTAGTCAGAATAGGAAACCCGCACTTCATAGACAAATCCTTCAAGCATTTGAATTCCTTTCTTCGCTGCCGAACAATTCCGTAAGTCCCCTTCAAATACCAGCAAATCACATCAAGCCAACTGAGACTATTCGCACTAAAGGAACCTTGGAGTTGAACGCACGAACTTTCTTGCAATCTTAGCGTGTGGAATACTTTGATCAAGAGAGGATAGGGTAGCAGTTGGCGACTTTATTCTACGTTGGTGCGGTCACGAAAAACACGTCAACAAGTATCCAAGATGAGGACTCAGCAGTATGTCTGCCCAGTTAGAGAACAGAGTATTGAAAGTGGTGATGTTGATGCAAGGCACATGGAATACAGATCATTTGTCTTTGATGATGAGTTTATACATTCCCCAGAGTTCAAGGCATTCTTGTACAAGTAGAAGGGGAAGGAAATAAGGGAGAATGTTGATGATGTTACTTCAGGAAATGAGGAACAATTGTTGGCTCCTAAAGTGGGGAGGAAAATGTTGGAGAGTGTTGGTGTCATGATCTTTCTTGGACTTGATTTGAACTTTGCATTGGTCTTTGATAGTTTCTTGAAGGGCAGTAATGCTACACATAAGCTTGACAAGGAAAAGGTGACAGAAGTATATGCAGGATCCAAGTATAATACTGATGAGGGATCATTGATGATATGGGCTTTGTACCCACCCCACAGGAAATCAGTGGTAATTGATACAGAGAAGGCATTTGGCCATGTTATGACTCTAAAAGCTGGAGAAGCTGATCCTGTAGCGATTGTAGATATTGGGGTAAATATTGCAAAGTTGAATAAAGCACAAATTCAGCTATTGATAAAAGAAAGAGAAATGTACAAAGCAAATAATGAAAATTTGTTGAGAGAAAATGATAGACTCAAAGACTTGGTGTTTCAATGGGGACAACCAAAATGATCACTCATGGAGAAAGCTCTCAGGTGAAAGACCACTGGATAGGATCAAGTGCTTATTCTCAGGGAAAGCATGATGCAATTGCTGCAATTGTCAAGAAGAGGCGGGATCATTTGACATCTTGGTTGAATAAATTGTGGGGAAAATACTCTCATACTCTTGCTGCATTGAAGGAGCACACAAGGATGGATGGACGAATCATGGAGAAGTTTCATGAGTTGGCTCAAAGTGATGAGGCTAGCAGTTCTGCACTTGAAGCTGCAAATCATATTATTAATCGCCATCGAAACTTCTATGATGAATTGCAGGGGGATGAACAGGGGTTGTTAGAAGCTGCTAAGAAGACTGTGATCACATTTTCTGATGACAATGGGGATTTGAAAGAAGCCACCAGGTGGAAAAATGAATGTGAGTCAATGCTGAATGAAATCATGAAGACAACTTCTGTAGAGGATACAACATTGGAAGAAGTGAGCGAGCAAAATGAGGAAATGGTCAAGATGGAAATCACGATCCGGAATGTTGTTGGAGATGCGGACACGTATGAGCGTCGGGAATATTTGGACCACCTCGCTAAGACTCACTTATGGCTAAATAGAGCCTAATTATTCTCTATCTTTTGTTTTGTAATTTGTATTTTCTATTTCCGAAAGGATGCGTCCTTTCATATTCTCAATGTATAAATGTCCATTTTGAAAACAATATGCGGTGATAGGTTGAATAGGATAGAGAATAGGAAATACGGTAGAACACCATGTTTCACAGGGCTGAGACTCTGATGTATGTTTTGAAGCCATGGAGATATCAATGAAAATCATCTGATTTGGCGGCATATTCTGGTGTCAATTGTTATGTTGTGCCAATTGAAAGAATTATTTAAGTTGTCTCTAAGATTGATATTGCCTTGATTATCTAAATTAACATAACATGTTTATGTTTGGTTTACCAGTACGTATTTTCCGTATCTGTGTGATTGGTTGATAGGTTCTTTCAAGGAAGGATTAAACCCTTTTAATTAATCACAGTAATCAAGGAATTTCGTTTAGATCAGTAAGAAGAACTTAATAATCACAATCTTGCATGTTTATACTAGTTATAAACAAGATATGCCAAACAATTTGAATGTCCTCCAGAAAGAAGTCACTCATTTAAGATTTCATTTGACTCTGTATACTATATAAGGCACTGGTCTCGCCGTTTCCATCATTTTGTTTCATTCATACTTTTTTACATCTGTTGATTGAGTATCTTAGGTTTTAGTCTTCATTTTAGTATACAATATATGCCAAATTTGTTTTATTTTGTCCATTTCAATATGCCATCGTGGACAAATCATGGCATGAAGAGAGGATCAATAGTCAAGTCTGCTTCATTTGTTACAGGTATACCCGCCTAGGTCTAGCAGCACCTGAAGAGTAGAAGGTTTAATTGTTTCAAACCTTGTTCTGTTACCCTAAAACGTTGTGAAAGCTTGGCAACCTTTCGTGGTTCAAACCTACGTTTTTGAGAGCTAACAAATTGGCGACTCTGCTGGGGATAACAAAGAATCTGCGCCTTAATCATAGAGTCAGAAGTCCTATATATAGACTCCGCTGGGAATAATAAGTAACAATCTTTTTCTCACTTTTAAGAAAGTGAGTGGCGACTCTAATCAAACATTGCAATATGAATGGAAGAAGATTTCAATTTAGGGGAGTTCATTTTGGAGCTCCTCCTGGAAATAGTAGGTGGACACATAAAGATGATAAGGCTGACAAGGGTAAGGGGAAAAGTGAGGACATGTGCTTCACAAACAAAGACAAATCATCAATACCTTATGGTGAAAATTGTTTTGACACATGGAAAGATAGTTCAACAGAAGAGCTTTGTACCCCGGAAGATCAGAAAAATCCTTTTTACAACCCTCAGAAACATGTCAAATTTGAAGCTAGAAAATAGGCCGAGTTTGAAGCTGGACTCGAAGCTGAACGACTCAGAATTCAATATGAATATGACCAAAAAATGGAAGGTAATCAGAATGGACCTGCTAATCAGGAAATTCATCAAAAAGATTATGAATCTTTAAGTTATGAGGAAGTCAGGGCACGGTATGAATCTCAGAGAAAGGAAAGGGAAGAGCAGGAAAAGGCCCAAATGATTCAAGCGATGAGAGAATTCAAACTGCAGAAAGCTCAGAACATTCCTCACACATCTGGTTTTCCCCCAAAATATGTACCACCCCATAAACAGGGTAATCATGGTGCTGGGTATTCTGAACCACCAAGGATTCCTCACCATCAAATTGGGAATCAATATAGACAGCCAAATCATCCACCTAATATTCCCACACAACATACAAATAATTATCCACCTCCTGGTCAGCGTCATGTGCCACAGCAAAATATGCAGTACAATAACCCTATGTACCAATATCAACACCCACCTAATCCTCCTCCTTATCAATATACAACCATGATTAGACAATTTGATCTAGCAGGGTTTCAATTATACCCTTATCCCATGGACAGCAGTTGGAGAGGTTTAGTACCCAAGTTTACAGAAAGTGATGCAATCAAAGCCGAGGATCATTTAAGGAATTTCAATGCCTTCATTCAGGATTTGGATGTACCTTATGAAGATTTGCATATGAGATTATTCATGATGTCCCTTATTGAGGAAGCTAGGGATTGGTTCAATAGCCTGGCAACAGCTTCTATTTATTCTCTCCAGATATTTCAGGATCAATTCCTTGAACAATTTGGGAATTTGAGTGCACCAGACGCTGCTCTCCATGAACTAATGTGAATTCAGAAAGGTCAGAATGATTCAATCTTTGATTTTAACAGAAGATTCAATAGACTGCAGAATAGAATACCTCCTGGATCAAAGTTACCAGACTCTGTAGCATTAAGTGTTTACATGAATGCATTCGACCCTAAAACAGGGTATGAGCTGAGAAATAGGTTCCCAAAGGACTTAGCTGAAGCACAAAAGATAGCATTAACAATTGAGAATAACAGAAAGGCTGCTGGGATAATGAATAAGAGAGACAACCTTAGAGCTCCTCAACAAAATAATAATTATCAATATAAGCAGGAGAACACATATAGGAATGAAAGGCCAAGGCCGAGGTTGCATGACATGCCCTATAATACAAACTGGAAGGATGGAAAACCTGTAACAGATAGGCCTGGAAGCAAAGAAACTCCTGATCCATTGAAGAAGAAGGGAACATATATGGTGAATAGTAATTATTTTTGTGAAGTTTGTGATAAGCCACATTCCCCTGAGTATTGTGTTGTAGCCCAGAGAATGCAAGAAGGAGTGCTAATGGGAGATGGTGGAGAAGATCACACGATCTACTTAACTTCAAATGCTTCTCACCATGTTGAGGAGAGGTACTCATCTTCGAAGGAGGGAGGTTATGAGTATGATGTTGCAGAACAAAGGTACAATGTCCATATGGCTGAGCAGCATGTTTTTTCTGACTTTGAGGATGATTATGTAGAATCACAATCTATTGAGGTGCCTGCTCACAGTAATGTGAGGAGACTTACTGAGAAAGAGATAGAAAGATTGATTGTTGCTGCAGTAGAAGAAGCAAAGAAAAAGTACTAGTTGAGAAGTAGGACAATAAATGAGAAGGAAGGTGTCCCTAGGGGTATCTTTATGAAAGATCAGAAAGTTGTACAAGGAGTTTCAAAGAAAACTGAAAACAAACAACGTGAGGAAAGCAAACAGAATCTTGTCCAAAAGGATGCAGTAAAAGAACTACATAGAGAAATTCAAAAAATTGATCAGTCAGGTAGAGGAGAAAATGAAGTGAACAAAGGAGAAACATCAGAACAAAAGAAAGTGATTAAGGCAGAAGGTTCTTCTTTTGATTTCACTCAAGCCTTGTCTCAGGTAAAGATGTCTATCCCACTTCTAGAAATGATGAAAATTAAGGAGAACAAGGACAATGCAGTGCAATTGATAACAAATGAAAGTGAAAAACATGTAAGTACTGAAAATAAAATGGTTGCTAAAAATAAGCAGAATAAAGTAAACATCCCAGAAATTTGCTTGAGTAATGTATTGACAAGCCCTCCACAAGTTGATCCCTTTTTCACTACGTTACTCATAAATAATAAATTATTGAGGAACTGTATGATAGATTCTGGTGCCGCCATGAATATTATGCCAGTAGGAGTGATGAAACAATTAGGCATGTGGGTGGATACATATGAAGGAAAATGTTATGCAATGGATAACCGACCTATTCCTGTGGTGGGTATAATGAAAGATGTAGAAGTCAAGTTAGCTGCTTACCCTCAAGTAGCTTACAATATTGATATAACAGTGATAGACACCCCTCCTCAATTTGGTATGCTTTTATCAAGGCAATGGACGACGGCTATTGGTGGAAATGTCCAGTTTGATCTATCTTATGCAACTATTCCTGTAAATGGCCAAGAAGTGAAATTGTACAGGGAACCGAGGATGAATCAGCTCATTGATTGTGTGCCACAAGACCAAATCAATTGCTTTTGTGATGTGGATTTTGGGAGTTTCAAAATAGAACCAGCACAGCCAGAATTGACTAATAGTGATCCTATGGAGAAGCATGCTACATGGAACCACAATGGTGTGTGAAAGATGTATTTTGATGGAGCCTGCAGCCAAGAAGGCAATGGAGCTGGGATAGTATTTGTTTTACCTGAAGGTATTACATTTAAGTATTCATTCCTGTTAACCTTTGAATGCACAAATAATGTGGCAGAGTATGAAGCTCTGTTAACTAGATTGAACATAGTGGTGAAGCATAAAATAAAGTTGCTGGCTGTTCTAGGAGATTCAGAGTTAGTTGTCTCGCAAATTAAATCAAAGTATGCAGCAAAAAACAAAAGACTAAAGCAATATAGAAATGTTTTATGGGATACAATAGAGTTGCTTGATGCCTTCTCGATTGAGTGGGTAGATAGATTGAAGAATATAATGGCAGATTTTCTAGCTAATGTAACGTTGAAGAGAGATGATGTTACGTTGGCTGGAGTGTCACAAATTGAATTTAAGACAAGGCCTGCTGTGCTTGATAATGTATATAGCTGGCAAGTTTTTAATGATGACACTGACCTTTTAAAATTCCTTCACTGTATAGACTAGTATGAAGCTCAAGAGATCGACTTCAATGCCTTTGTTGAAGAAGTTGATGGAAAAGAGACAGTATTTGGGAAAGAGATTTTGCAGCTTAAAACCAATAAACTTCCGAAAGGGTTAGTGGCACTTGAGAGGGTATATGATGGAAGTGATCAGCCTTTAATGAAGCAAACACCAGTTGGAAGGGATGACATTGAAGAAATTAATTTAGGCAGTGAGATGGCACAAAAAAGGGTGTACATAGGTAAAAAAATAAGTCCTGCAATTAGAAGAATGCTGATTGAATTGTTGAGAAAATATAAACATGTATTTGCTTGGTCTTATGAAGATTTGAAAGCATATAGGGAAGACTTATTTCAGCATGAAATACCATTGAAGCCAGACGCTAAACCATTTAGACAAAAGAAAAGGCCTATAAATCCAACTCTGGAACCTAAAATGCAGGAGGAATTGGCGAAGCTCAGAGATGGTGGAATCATTAAGCCAATTAGACATTCAACATGGGTGTCAAATCTGGTCCCTGTCAGAAAGAAAAATGGAGACATTAGATTATGTGTAGATTTTAGAAATCTAAACATAGCGTCCCTTAAAGACAATTATCCTCTGCCTAATATGGAGGCCATATTGCATAAGGTGACAGGCTGCGAGTTGTTGTCTATTATGGACGGATTTTCAAGGTATAATCAGGTCAAAGTTAAAGAGTCTAAGGAATACAAAACATCATTCACAACCCCTTGGGGAACATATGTTTATCTGAGGATGCCATTTGGTCTTACTAATGCAGGGGCGACTTTTCAAAGAGCCATGGATGTGGCGTTTGCTGATTTGATCAATATTCTCATGGTGGTGTATCAGGACAATCTCACTGCTTACTCCAAGAAGGCTGAGGGTCATGTTCATCATTTGGAAAAGGTATTTATAAAAGCCCTTGAGTATGGTATTAGCTTAAACCCCAAGAAGTGTAATTTTGCTGTCACAGAGGGTAAGTTTTTGGGGCATATCGTTTCAAAGGAAGGGATTAGGATAGACCCTAAAAAGGGTGGAGGCTATTGATAAAATCCCTATCCCTAAAATTGTTAAGGCGATACAGTCATTTTTTGGACAGATTAACTTTGTTAGAAGGTTTGTTTCTAACTTTGCTGAGATTATCAAACCTATATCAAAAATGTTAAAGAAAGGACAAAAGATAGAATGGACCGCAGAAGCTTTGGAAGCTTTTGTATCTATAAAATGAGCCATTAAGGAGGCTCCTGTTCTTAAGTCGCCTGAATTTTCAAAACCTTTCCAGATTTTTTCATTTGCCTCAATGCACACTGTTGCAGCTGTTATGCTACAAAAGAATGAAGAAGGTCATGAGCAGCCGGTATCTTTTTTGAGTAAGTCATTACAGGGTTCTGAACTAAAGTATGATATAATGGAGAAGCAAGCATTTGCGCTAGTGAAAGCTATAAAAGCTTTCAGGCCATATCTTGTTGGAGCAAAGGTAGTTGCTTATGTTCCTCATGCAGCAGTGAAGGATATTCTAACATAGTCTGAAGTAACAGGTAAAAGATGCAAATGGATCAACAAAATCCAAGAATTTGATTTGGAGATTCAAATTACTAAACTAGTCAGAGGTCAGGGTTTGGCTAAACTAATGGCAGAGGCAAATATTGAAGCAAATCAGATTTGCAATGTAGAAGAAGACGTAATTGCAAGCATTGAGCATACTCAATGGTATACGGATATCATGCATTATCTTAAACATATGAAGTGTCTAGAAGGATTGAATGATAACCAGAAAAGAACGCTGAAGTTGCAGGCGTCTAAATATGTTTTTATGGATGGGGATTTATTTTGGAAAAATAGGGATGGTGTATTATTGTTGTGTCTGGATGAATTTCAAGCTAAACATGTTTTGAGTGAAATGCACGAAGGGGTTTGCGGAGGACATTACTCAGCAAAAACAACTGCTCATAAAATTCTCAGGGCAGGCTATTATTGGCCTAAGATTTTTAATGACTCTTTTGCATATGTGAGAAAATGTGAAGCCTGCCAGAAGTTCTCTGGAAAACTAAAATATCAGGGAGCTTTGCCATTACGACCTTTGCAGGCTTATGCCCCTTTTCATCAATGGGGAATTGATTTCATCGGAGAAATACAAGAAAAATCAACTGGTGGACATAGGTGGATATTGGTGGCCATTGATTATTTTACCAAGTGGGTAGAGGCCATTACAACTAAACAAGCTACAAGTAAGGTGGTGACACAGTTCCTGATGGATAATATCATTACCAGATTTGGTACGCCATTGAGGTTGATCACTGATAATGGGATGTGTTTTAGATCAAATGAATTCAGAGGCTTCTATAGCTCATATGGTATTACCATTTCTTATGCAGCCCCTTATCATCCACAGGCTAATGGACAAGCATAATCTAGCAATAAGAGTCTTCTGAAGATTATAGGAAGGATGTTAGGTCAGAACAAGAAGGCTTGGGATTCAAAATTAAGACTGGCTGTATGGGCTGATAGAATTACGGTGAAGAAGGCAATTGGGAAGTCCCCATTTGAGTTAGTGTATGGAGCACAAGCCAGTATGCCTTTGCAGAACTTGTTACCAGTTTACAAGTTTGTTCTTCAGGAAGATTTGGATATTCCTGAACCCATGGAGGAAAGAATGGAGCAGCTAGCTGAACTGGATGAAACAAGGAGAGTGGCTCAAAATCAAAATATAAAGTTGCAGATGCAGATGAAATATTTATTTGACAAAAAAGCAAAGGATCAGAAATTTGGAGAAAGTGATTTGGTATTGATGTGGAATGCAAGGTGCCAGGAAAAGGGAAAACATGGGAAATTTGAAGCCTTATGGTTAGGGCCTTTTGTGGTGGTTGGAAAGAAAGGCGAAGACTCATACTATCTGCAGAATATGGCTGGTGAGGATCAGGAATTGCCTATACATGGGCAATTTCTGAAACATTTTTTCTCTTGAAGTAACACGGAGGATTAAGGGTTGCCAGTGCATGGACAACTCTTGATGATCCTCTTTCAAATTCTTTTCCATGCACAGTAGTTTAGGAGGTAAAAGGAACAGGATTTGCAAGTACATGGACAATCCTGATTTTCCTTCTTTTGAAATAAATTCTTCCATGTATGGTAGTATAGGGTCTCATTCATTGCCATTTCCATTTGGTCCATTCTGCTCACATGTTCCATCACTTTGAGTTTGGTCTGCTCACCCAGAAATCTGAATCCTTGTAATGATCTTACTATGATTCATCCCCAGACAAAGCCACTGTTAGAACTGTAAAATTCTGAAATTTTACAGTCTATTGCATTTAGGAGTTCCAGCATTGAGTCCTCATCATAAGCATAAAATTCCCTCTTTGTATTGTCTTGCTTATTTTTTGTCATGTGATCCATTTGAATCCATCTAGTCCTTCATATTTCATTAAAAGACCCGAATCGGCAAGACATAGTAAAAGTCTCCCTGACCTGATTTTTCACTAATGTATGTTTGTTTGCGGACTATCGGCAAGACAATTTTCTTGTTTCGGCGACAAAAGGAGTCATTTCGGCAAAGGGAATCATTGTTGGAGTGAGGTCATAGCGAATACATTGTGTTTCGCCGACCGGTGCATGTGGAAGTATATTGGTCAAGCTAAAGGTATTCAGGAGAATGTCTTGGCGAAGTATTTTTTCTTGCCGACAGGCATATATAAAAAATATATCGGCATATGTTGGGGCATCGATGTAATGTCAAGGCGAATACAATATGTCATACCGACTAATGCACAAAGGGGTTGTTTCGGCCAGACTGATTGGTATCGGCATGAGCTCATAACGAAATCATTTTGTCTTACCGACTAACTTGCAAATTAATGTCTCGGTAAGACTTATGTGCATCAGGGAAAGTCTTAGCGAAGTGGCTATTGTTTGGCCGAACCAAGTTCAAGGGTATTCAAAAGCTATCAGTGATAAGTTATAGAGTCTTGCCGATTCAAAAGTTATGCCGATAGAGATGTGCATCGCCAGAAGTTTTCGGTATGAGCTTCACCAAGGTTTAAAAGATATACCGACAGAATACTTCAGGGTGAGTCTTGCCGAATGGAGTAATCTAGAGGAATGATTTCGGTAAGACATTTGGTATCGATATGAGTCTTCCCGAAGGTTCATTGTCTCGCCGAAGGTATTGTTTCATTGGTTGGGTTTATTTCTTCGGTGAGAAAACTTGGTGGACACACCGAAATGAGAATTCATTGGTGAAAGGGTGATTTTGTCTCAGCGAATGGAAAATGCTTTGAAGAATACATATTGGTATGGTACCATGAAGTCTATGTAACATCTCCCTGACTCAAAATTGTTATAGCGACATAAAAAACAGAAGCAGTAGTCATCAAGTTGATTCCAGGTGTCGGTAAGACCACAGAGTGTCTTGGTGAAAGGTTAAATAAACATTGAAAAGGGACTTTGCCCCATATTTGAAATTTTCTCATCGATAGGACATTTGATGCGACAGTGCCAATTTCAAACGAGCCTTCATTCATGCTTCATTAATGGCGCAACGGGATATAACAACGAAGGTTTAATCAATTCTTCAGTACCGAATTGATTGTAGAAGAATTGGCATGCTGAACAGAGAAACGAGACATTTTTTCAGTCTGCGGAGCTCGAGCAAAATACTGTAAGTAATTGCTTCTTTGTTTTTCACATTTTGATTTTGTAAGCTTGAAAATGGAGTCTTCTGGTTCTGGAAAGGGTAAGGGTAGAAAGCTTGGTGAGAGTAGTCAGTCGAAGGGAAAGAAACAAAAGACTGATACAGAGCATGAAGGCATTGAACGAAGGTTGAATCAAGACCTTATTGATCAACTACCTAGTTCAGGGCCTAAAGCTAGAAGGTCCGCACAACTTAGGGCAGAAGTTGATAAGCTGGATGATAAATGCAAGTTCATAGGTGATGTCTGGACTGCTGTAAGAGGGTATGAGCTTTTCAATTTCCACTACCATAGGAGGAACCGTTTTGAGCCAGTCTGTAATCCATGGAAGTTGAATGTAGGGAAATTGGTGTGCCCTAATGTATTTGTTAATGCTGAATTGGTAAAATTGCTTGCTGATCATTATGATCCAAAACATAAAGCTATATGTGATCCTTCTAGAAAACCACAGATATATGTGTCAAAGGAAGCAATAGGTGAGGTTTTCAAATTGGAAGGGTTTTGCAACGAGGAAATCAATTGTGAGGAGTTGCAGAAGGAATTTTAAAGAATGGATACAATTTACAAGGGTTGGAGGTTACCAATTCATAGGGTCAAACAGGGTAACAAGCCAGAACCTCTGGAGGATAGTGAAGGGCCTCCCTATCATGTAGATTTGTTTGAACCTTATATGAAGTACACATATTTTTCAGTGTGTCAGGTGTTGGGAATGGATGCCCCGGAATTCATGTCAATGGTGCCAATGATTATCATAGCAAATATCCAATATCATAACTCCAGGCCATTTGATTATGCTTCATATATTTTTAAGGAGCTTGATTTAGGATTGATGGCTATAAAGGGTGGAGCTTCTATTGTTCATCTCAGAAACTATTCATTGTTGATGCACTTAGTGCTATATTTCGGACAGGAGTTAGGGGTATGGCCTCCATAAATGAGAGTTTCTCAAATTGGTAAGGAGGGTGAAGCATTACCTGTTCAGTTGTGGACTGCTATTTGGGACAGCAGGTTTGCTGGTTCTAGTTTCATTCATTTTGAAGAGCATTTTGTAAAGACATTGTATAAATTGTATCATTATCCTTGTAACTATTCATTGACTGATGAGATCAAAAGATTTCTTCGGCCGAAAGACTTCAATGGGCCAATTGATCATAATTGGGGAGATTGGTATTGTTTGGAGGGAGCTACAGTAATCAGAGTATATGGATTTGAAGATGCTCCTCTCATTCTGCCAAGGACAGTTCCAAACAGGGTAGCATATTTGGAAATTGTCAGACAGATGGATTACTGTAGTGTGATGCATTTCAGTTCTTTTGGGAAGCAGGCTTTTATGCCTAGTACTTTGTGTTTTGGTGATTTCACTGTGTTGGCTAAAGAGGGATATAATTCAATCCTTGATAGATTGTTGCATTATAATATGAAAAGAGGACCAACCAGGAAAAACTGACCCTGAAGGATATATCAATTCAGCCAAAGAAAGGATTAACTTTGGAGGGTATCAGCATGTACCCTATCCTTTTGATGATATGATCAGGAATCTGGATGAAGATGAAGCAAAAATGGTAGTTGAAAGATATAACCAGGGGCTATAGGATATTGAGCTATTGTCTTCTGGAGATGAGGAAACACCAAGAGCTAATGTGCCACAGGGTAAAACAGAAAAGGTATCCAGGATGAGGACTTAGCAGTATGTCTGCCCAGTTAGAGAACAGAGTATTGAAAGTGGTGATGTTGATGCAAGGCACATGGAATACAGATCATTTGTCTTTGATGATGAGTTTATACATTCCCCAGAGTTCAAGGCATTCTTGTACAAGTAGAAGGGGAAGGAAATAAGGGAGAATGTTGATGATGTTACTTCAGGAAATGAGGAACAATTGCTGGCTCCTAAAGTGGGGAGGAAAATGTTGGAGAGTGTTGGTGTCATGATCTTTCTTGGACTTGATTTGAACTCTGCATTGGTCTTTGATAGTTTCTTGAAGGGCAGTAATGCTACACATAAGCTTGACAAGGAAAAGGTGACAGAAGTATATGCAGGATCCAAGTATAATACTGATGAGGGATCATTGATGATATGGGCTTTGTACCCACCCCACAGGAAATCAGTGGTAATTGATACAGAGAAGGCATTTGGCCATGTTATGACTCTAAAAGCTGGAGAAGCTGATCCTGTAGCTACTGTAGATATTGGGGTAAATATTGCAAAGTTGAATAAAGCACAAATTCAGCTGTTGATAAAAGAAAGAGAAATGTACAAAGCAAATAATGAAAATTTGTTGAGAGAAAATGATAGACTCAAAGACTTGGTTGGTGTTTCAATGGGGACAACCAAAATGATCACTCATGGAGAAAGCTCTCAGGTGAAAGACCACTGGGTAGGATCAAGTGCTTATTCTCAGGGAAAGCATGATGCAATTGCTGCAATTGTCAAGAAGAGGCGGGATCATTTGACATCTTGGTTGAATAAATTGTGGGGAAAATACTCTCATACTCTTGCTGCATTGAAGGAGCACACAAGGATGGATGGACGAATCATGGAGAAGTTTCATGAGTTGGCTCAAAGTGATGAGGCTAGCAGTTCTGCACTTGAAGCTGCAAATCATATTATTAATCACCATCAAAACTTCTATGATGAATTGCAGGGGGATGAACAGGGGTTGTTAGAAGCTGCTAAGAAGACTGTGATCACATTTTCTGATGACAATGGGGATTTGAAAGAAGCCACCAGGTGGAAAAATGAATGTGAGTCAATGCTGAATGAAATCATGAAGACAACTTCTGCAGAGGATACAACATTGGAAGAAGTGAGCGAGCAAAATGAGGAAATGGTCAAGATGGAAATCACGATCCGGAATGTTGTTGGAGATGCGGACACGTATGAGCGCCGGGATTATTTGGACCACCTCGCTAAGACTCACTTATGGCTAAATAGAGCCTAATTATTCTCTATCTTTTGTTTTGTAATTTGTATTTTCTATTTCCGAAAGGATGCGTCCTTTCATATTCTCAATGTATAAATGTCCATTTTGAAAACAATATGCGGTGATAGGTTGAATAGGATAGAGAATAGGAAATACGGTGGAACACCATGTTTCACAGGGCTGAGACTCTGATGTATGTTTTGAAGCCATGGAGATATCAATGAAAATCATCTGATTTGCTGGCATATTCTGGTGTCAATTGTTATGTTGTGCCAATTGAAAGAATTATTTAAGTTGTCTCTAAGATTGATATTGCTTGATTATCTAAATTAACATAACATGTTTATGTTTGGTTTACCAGTATGTATTTGCCGTATCTGTGTGATTGGTTGATAGGTTCTTTCAAGGAAGGATTAAACCCTTTTAATTAATCACAGTAATCAGGGAATTTCGTTTAGATCAGTAAGAAGAACTTAATAATCACAATCTTGCACGTTTATACTAGTTATAAACAAGATATGCCAAACAATTTGAATGTCCTCCAGAAAGAAGTCACTCATTTAAGATTTCATTTGACTCCGTATACTATATAAGGCACTGGTCTCGCCGTTTCCATCATTTTGTTTCATTCATACTTTTTTACATCTGTTGATTGAGTATCTTAGGTTTTAGTCTTCATTTTAGTATACAATATATGCCAAATTTGTTTTATTTTGTCCATTTCAATATGCCATCGTGGACAAATCATGGCATGAAGAGAGGATCAATAGTCAAGTCTGCTTCATTTGTTACAGGTATACCCCCCTAGGTCTAGCAGCACCTGAAAAGTAGAAGGTTTAATTGTTTCAAACCTTGTTCTGTTACCCTAAAACGTTGTGAAAGCTTGGCAACCTTTCGTGGTTCAAACCTGCATTTTTGAGAGCTAACAGTTAGCATTGTAGTTGTCCTTCATTATGGAAGATAGTCAATTCAATAATTCAATTGAGAATCACATTCTTTACCTTCACAAATGTGAAGAATGTAGAGTAGAAGTAGTGGATAACAATATTGAACATCAGTTGAGGGTAAAAAAGTATTTGATAAGACTCCACAACAAAGAAATGTTGTAGTAAATGATCTAGCTCTATTATAGGATAAATGACATGAAGCCAAAGGAATGTATGACAAGTTTGATTTATTGTGGCTTGATCCTTTCAAGATTCAACATATTTGTGGCGATAATGCATATGAGCATACTTAAATGGATGACACACTATTGCCTTTGTCTTACAATGGACAATTTCTAAGAAATTTTAATATTTAAAATTGAGGGATTTCTTGTTGTGTATTTCATATTGCTTTTCCCTTGTTTGTACTGTGGTTCATGATGTTGCAATGTTTTTTCTTATATTTTTCACTTGAGGTGCTTTATTACCACTACAATATAATTTCAACTCAACTTTATTCCCCAATGCATTATTGCTCTAATCTTTATAATTAGTAGAGATTATGAAGTTCTCCTATGACCTAATTATCTCTTAGTCCCCAAAAAGAGCCCTTGTTGACTCCCAAATTTGTTACCCCTAAAACAAATTGTAATCATATTTGTAGCCAAATGTTAAGTCACACCAATATCAACTATGTTATCTTTCCTATCAAAATGGTAAGTCCTTAAGTGTTGATTTGTTTCAATCTAGCAATGATGTATGCATATTTCTCACCATGAAAATTATCAAGCTATGAATCTTAAAAAAGACTCCAAAACTAGCAAATAAAAGAAAAAGTGGAGCTCGAAGAAAGACTATAATAGTAGATACTAGACATGTGGGAAGGATTGAGGTTAAGGAAAATCTCTCCAACACAATAAGAAAATAATCATATATAAGAATCATCTTCCAAACATAAATTTGTCACTTCAAAGGGTCCAATTTTCAAGACAACTAATTTCAATTAAGCCCAAAGATCAAAGTGTCTTATTTTAGTAAACACTATTTTTTGTTATGTCATAAATTGAGATAAGTATGAAAATCACAAACTTTTTATTTTTAGAAAACAATAGTTTTTGTTTTCTTCATTATGTCATGAATTGAGGAGACAAACACAAAAAATCACAACTTTTCTATTTTTTTTCTTTAAATTCTATTTTTCTACATTATTGGCAAAAAGCGGCAAATGGGAATGATAGAAGATCAACAATAGTACAAATTCAAGCTTCATTACGTGAAAATGATTTTAGGATGATGGAAAACTCATTAAAGTCTTTATGGTGCAACATTCAAGAATACAAATGGGTTAATTTTGATAGAATATTAAAAGTTTCTATAAAATATTTCAAAAACTCATCAAAAACACTTCGACCACCCATGCCTTGTTCATTTTAGGTATTAGATTTTAAAATATTTATTTTTTTGGCATTCATGGCAAGGAATTCTCGATTTGGTGTCTATTAGGGAACTCAATGAGGGCCAACTTTGCTTTTAGCATTTGACGTATGAAATTCCTAATTTGGCATCCATTAAGAAAAATCTCTAATGAGCACCAAGATGGTGTTAAGTGACCTAAATCCTTAATTTGGCATCCATTGAGAAAAATCTCTGAGAAGTGCCACTATCAAAATAACTCAAAATTGGTGTACACATAAGCAAATCCCTTATGAGAATCATATTTAAAAAAAAACAATTAAGTGGCTAAATTCTTCTAGAAATAAAAGAAAAGTGACATCCAAGTCAATATATGCACTAAAATGAAGAGCGGAAGAAATATTAAGTGAAATAAAAGAGAAAAAGTGATGAATTTAAATCTTTCATTCTAAGTGATTTATTGAACTCAAGATGAGAAGAAAAAATGGAAATAAAGTAATTTTAGGTGATTTTTGTGAGATAAAGACAATTAATTTCAAACCAATTATTTTTTTGTTAATTTTTAAGACTAAAAAAGCTACTTCTAATGCCATTCACATATACAATGTAATAAGAGTTTATGTCAACCTTACGCAACAAAAATTGTTATTCGTATTTGAAATTATATTTAACTTGTTTAAATATTTTTGAGCAATGAATGAACAATTGAAGCTTGGTAATGTTGCCAATATTTCTATTTAAATTTTAAATACTCCCTATTGTAACATTTAAAACAAGTCAATTAATAAAGAAGATCTATGTTAACTTTGCATAACTATGGTATTCATGATTGCAAAGTAGCTTTGAATGTCTAAGTAACAATTAAGTGTCATATTCTTTTTTCTTCAAATCATTGTTATTCCATATGTTCTCTTTTTCAAATCAAATTGTTGATATAATTCCAAAAGATTTTTATTTTATTTTTAGGAAGTATTCTTGTTTATATTTTAAATATCATAAAGTCATTGTGTTATAGGAGCTTTTCAAAGTCTCATGTTCTAATTTTTAAGAAAACATTAAAAAAAAAAACTTAAAAAGAAACAAAAAACAAAAGCAAAAAAACTTTTAAGATGAAAAAAACAAAGTCAAGTTTGTTTATTTATATTTTTATGCAAAGCCCCAAAGAATAGATTGTATAGTGTTCATATTAATAGGTTTGTTTTTGTTTTAGATTTTAAAATAGATTAAATCAAAGAACTTCCCCTACCAATTTGGAAAGAGTATTTCCTCATCCACAATTCTATTTTGTGTTATTACAAGAGTGACAAATTAAAACACCAACATATCGATTGATAAATTCCAAGCTAGGCAAGTCGGCTTAGAAATTTGGGAGATCTAACAATTTCCCATCTACCATATCCTAGAAAATTAGACTAGGGAAACCTTATGTAATCCCTCTATATTTCCATGCTCACCGAGGATTAAACATACGAGTTTTAATCAATAAATTAGGACCTTGGTCAATAGCCTGAAGGAATAATGAATTCCTACCAAACACAAAATTATTTATTTCCAAATAATGCTCGTGAATTTTTCAGTGTACATAGCTAAAACATGATGCACATCAAGAAATGAAAGTCAAATCAGATATTCACCAGGTAGATCTATATACACACAAGAAAGGTTACGTAAATGGATACATTTTATATGACGAGTCACTATAACATGTTTTCTGAAGGCTTACAAAATGAAATTTTCTCACTTAAAATATGGGAGAACGTATACAGGAATCATAGTTTAGTAAACTGACTAACACATATACTGACGACGTTTGAATTATATCTTAAACCCAGTACTGAATTGATACAACAAATCTGATGCATAACATATAGCTGGCATGTTGAAAGAAATGTCTTTTGTTCATTGCTCTAAAAACTGGTAACAATGATCATGAAAAAATAGCTACTGATTGAGACTCGCGTGCAACTTTAATAAACACATCCTCTAGAGTTGTATCAGCAACACCCCAAGCTTGAATGGTGAGGTAATCTTTGGCATGCTCTATGGTCCGAAAAATGTCAGTAATTTTTATGTCTAGTTTTGGTAGTTCAAATTTCTGTGTGCCAGAAAGACTGTACACTTTCCTTGCATTTCTAGATAAACTCTGTACCAACTTTTCCACCTCATTCTCCTCATTTGAAAGTGTAGTTATGGTGAGTACATATGATCCTCCATACCTTGCCTTGAGCTGCATTTGCAATTCATAATTTATTCAGTAGTGCATCAATTAAAAGAGATAAGAATTCGTTGTGCATTCACTATCATAGCTTTCTGCAAAAGTGAACCCATGTCATACAGAAGTAGGAAAATACCTCTCTAGAATTTCCTATGCACTGCAGTTGTCCATCAACAAAAATGCCCAGGCGGTCACAGAGCACCTCTGCCTCTTCCATTGAATGTGCTGAGATTACACACAAATGTTTAAACCAAAATACCTAAGATGTAAATTAACAAAATTTATTTTTAGAATGTTTCATAGCAATCATGATTAGCATTTCTTATTTAAATGAGAAATAGAAAAGGTTTCATTCAGTTACATTTTCTGTTGTAATCATGCTTTCCAGATGAAGACAAAACAAAATTATTACATAGTCAAGTAAGTGGATTAAGCAAATTTGATAAATGAGAACACAACATCTACCAAACAGAATTAAGTTCCCTACTTGTCAAAATAATTGCTCGGTTGCGCTTTGCCTGCTTCACAACATTCCATAGTTTGCTTCTTGAAGCTGGGTCCAGCCCTGTACTGGGCTCATCCATATACACAACCTAGTTGAAACAAACATGAAAACTTAATGATAACCTACAAATTTTACAAAATTTCCTAAGCAAAAGGAAAACTGATTTTCTCAAGGTATCTTTAGTAAAATGGCTTTCATTGAAATGTTGAAGATATAAATAGCACCAATGGAGTGGAAATTCACACACTTGAGGATCTCCAATGAGAGAAATAGCAACACTAAGCCTTCTCTTCATGCCACCACTGTATTTTCCCACTTGCTTGTCACCAACTCCTCCATTGAAAAGATCAACACTTTTTAGGGATTCTTCTACAGCCTACAAGGCGACAGCATTAGTAATGAACTGTTGACTGACATTCAAGACTAGTTTTGAAAAACAATGCATTTGTGGGAGGATGTGAATGTTACGCTTACAATTTGAAGGGATGCACCTTTGAGATTCTTCAGCCTACCATAAAATAAAAGATGTTCCCTTCCAGAAAGAGTTTCCCAGATCAGGCTACAAAAACCACTCTCTATGTCACATAAATTTTCAACAAAAAATTTAAGCATAAGCAAAATAGTTCCTATAAACTTAGGAGTGTCATTTTTTAATAAATTCCATCAGTACATTTCAACATTAACATTTATGCCCTCAATTTTAGATCTATATAGATAGTCCCTAAGGGCATCAGTAATTACTCATGCTGTGGACAAACACCCATGCTTGTGTAGATTTTGTCCATATCTGTACATATGTCCATCCCCTGTATGTATGCTGTTCCAGAAGTGGGAGCTGAAAGCCCAATCATCTGCAAGAGATGGCATTTGACATCATTATTTTTACAAAACTTTATAGCTGAATTGTGTTATTATCAATTTATCATAACAATGGGCTCAAATCCAGGGAAGAAACAGACAGTTAACAATACAATTGAAATTAATACAATAGAATTTGATTTTCCTTCTGGCTGAGAGAGAAATTATGCATATTAAAATACTTTTCTTTGCTTCATAGCAAACGCATAACTCAATTATTCCGTCCCATATGTTAGTGAATATTTGTAAATTCAATGCAAATCCACATTATTAGAGCCTTTGGGCTACAAGCTTTGGGTGTACCTCGGAACTAGTGTTTCGCTAAAATTCCAGAGCAGGGGAACGTTGGCACATAGAGAGAAGTTTTGAGGATGGTAATACTTTTGCTGAATTTTGGGGATAGCTATTTAAATAACTTAAACAAACTCAAAAGCAGCTGAAATTTAAAAAAAAAAGTTCAATGTGCTGAATTTGTAATGAGAATCCTCCCTTTTGTAATTTCTTATGGGTTCTTAGCATTGTTTTCTTTAAAAAGATACTTGTTAAACATTTATGCACCCAAAAGAGCAGGCTCTCCAGTCTAGAAAAAAGGAGATAACCCCTCCAAGTTCCCAAGTCCCAAGTGGTATCCTCTTTCAAATTTGTAATCAAACATGCAATTTTTTATGTTTCTTTTCCATGCACAATATGCCATAAACAAAAATAGTAAAGAGCAACAATATGAAATTAAATGATGAAACCTTTGAATCTGATTTTCATTTATTACAATTGCTACAAAAAGGATTGCAAAAACTAATATACTGAATCAAACAAGAATTATAAACAATTTTCTAAACATTTAAATTAGCAAACCCTCATAAAATAATTTCAAAATATTTCAATGACCAAAATAACCATTCACAAGTGCCACTTTGTTGTACGGAATGTAAATCAAATCAAATGGCTATGGCTGAGGCAAAAATAAGTCATACAACTGTTGAATCTAGGCTATAGGGAAATGGCAATAGAGTTGCAAATGTTTGAATGCTAGGCACAACCAAAAAATGGGCGATCAAGGATTTTGTTGGTCACAATAGCCTTCCACAGTGTACAACAACCCTTGAATTGGTGTGAAATAGCTCCATTCTTGAGAAAGGGGCGGGCCTCTCAAATGACTTCAAGAGGGGTGGAAGCACCTAAACTCCCAATAAAGGGCCCAACTTAGCAATAGGAGAACAACAATCTGATTTTGGTAGTTTCTCTTAAGACTCATATCTAAAACTTGTCTACATCATTTGTCATGAATTCAATCCTCCAAAATGTTCCTAAATGCTTGAAAGTGGATTTAAATTTGCAATATCACCAATGTGATCCCCAAATGGAATCACTTTATTTGGACAAGAGGGTTTTCATTCTCCAATCCCAAATGGAAATCAAAAGGGTTTTTATCTTTAAATGAGAAGATGAACACAAATACTCAAGATCGAAAAAAGATTTGATTATGTCATGTCCCCGATAGTTAACACTAAGATAGTAAAGGAATATTTAAAAATATTATCGATTTGATACCATTATACTTATAATTGTCACGAGACAATATTATAATTATGATACACTGAATATTGCAATATGCATTGTAGTATTTTGGAATACAATTTCCAAGATAAGATAATAAAAATAATCCAAAATTAAACTTTTAAAGCCTCAATATTAATAATGCCGACATCATAGCATCCACATATGAATGCTAAGTGTATCACTCTAGACAAGAGTTTCAGCGGGGGGACATTACAAATGCTGAGATTTCGGGTGGTATCATGCTTAGCCGTTAACATATGCCAATCAACTATTATCAGTTGTCTGAGACAACATTATAATCGATACAATGAGATGTGACATCGAGACTATCAGCCGTATCATTTTATGAAGAGATATTTATCGAGGGCGTGCTACAATGGTTAGTCACGACTCATTCTCAAAGGCAACGTCAAACGATTGCCACATCATCAACGAGCCTTGGTTTGGAGGTTAGCATTGCCAGTGGATATTCAAACTCTTCATACTTGCCATGCCCATCTTCACGTATTGATAAAGGCTCTTCTTATATGGCACTTCACGTCTGAAAATCGAGGGCATTCATAGACCGTCACTAAATATCTGGCGTATATATTACAAAGTAGTACAAATAAAATCGAGACCTATTCATATGATCATCGCTCGGGTTGCTTAGTCTGGCGCATTCCATACTCTCTTGATTAATTATTGTCGGGCCTTGTTACTAGCCATTGAACATATGATTCGATTGATAAACAACGAATGGATAGACTGTGATCCTTTATAAGGATTTGATTTGTTATAAAGTCAAAAATCTAAATAAAGGCAGCGATAATGATGAACATTAATCATTGTTTACAAGCAATGAATGGAGGTAATAAAAAAGCATGTCAAAACAGCGGACATATTCAAAGGAGATAGGCGATTTCCATCAAGGAATAATATTAAAAGTTAATTATTCCTAACAACGATTTGAAGAATATCGATTAGTTAATGTTAGCATAATGCCAAGAGACACACTTGTGTCAAATAAATACAATGAAAGGTCATATCCTTTGACCATATCATGGATATTAAAAGGAGGAGGTTGGAATCATCTAGGGGGATATGGAAAAAGGAGTGAATAATATTAGAAACCACTGAAGTGCAGATCGTAGATTCCAAAATGAATCTTTCTGATTTCTGCAGTGTGTATGTGTATTCATAAGATGGTGGAAGCAAAAACAGAAAGCATCGGGTGTGGGGAAGAGAATACAAAGAAAACTCAGTAGTGTTAAAGAGCATCGGGTAATATTGGAAAATCAGATATTACGGTGATGTTACTCTTTATTGTGAAGGAGATAATATTAGGAGCGTAATATCATTTAGAATATCATTATGTAGTGTTCTGCTTATTGTGAAAAAGGTAATTCTTTATTCTGAATAAAATAATGTTAGGTGCAGAATATTATTATTTGGGATATCTGTATGATGTGTTAATCCTTATTAGGAATAAGAAAAGATTAGATGCATGATGTTATTTAGAATATCTTGAGGATAATATCATTCCATTATTAGGAATAAGAGAATATTAGATGCATAATATTATCATTATGGTAATGTCATAAATAAGACAAAGTTAGGATGCAGAGTTGTAATATACAGTGACGTTGTTGATGTTGTTCTTACTAAGGCTGTTCAAGAGTGAATACATTTTATACTAATTATAGGAATTATATATATATATAGGCCAAGAAATTATTGTTGATTGAAGTCAGCTGGAAGTAATGATATATATATATATATAAATTTATATAGAATATATAAATATATATACTTATATGTATACATGATTTACGATTACTCAATAATGATGCTTGCAGCAATTATTGAACCTTATAAGCAATTATGATTCTTTAATATAAGAATGGCATACTCACTTTCGCTAATACCCGATTAAGGATAGGGAGTTTGTGAAGAAAGAGGCGGTTAATTCAATCACTTGATGGATGGTCCCAAGATGAGTAGGAAACCTTGAGGGAGTCCACTTGGAGACTTTTCACGTGCCCTTGGCACAGTAATTCTACCATCCTTCGCTGGGGTTAGGAAAGAGAGAAAGACAAAAATCTATTCAGTGAATAGATTTAGGTTAATCCCATAAAGGGCACATTATAGATTACAAATCATGAATAATGTTTTTTATCAATTCACCTTCCTTTTATAAATTCCTTTGGGCACCTTAATTTGAATTTATTTTTCCCTCCTAACAATGCCTCCAAAAGTATTCAAAAATAGTTTTCTAATAAAGTATAATAATATTTTAAGTTGCCCTTTTATAAATAAAGTTATTGGGCCCAACTTAAATTATTATTAATCATTTCCTTCACATTATCCATTAACCTACAAGAAATGAAGAAATAGGCTACAAATTCTCCCAATCAATTTAATTCTAAAAAGAGGACATGACATCCCAAGACATCCAAGATTTTAAAGACATCACTGAAACCTCAAGGGGCATGTTCCCATGTAATGCTTCTTGAAATGCTTGGGATCAAGGTTCATCAACCTTTTGAGGTGCCGAATTGTGGTGGCCTTTGGAATATTCTTTATTCAACCCAACTAGAAACAAGCTTGAAGTATCTAGGCATCCAAGTTTGTTTGGACCAGCAATAGTGTAGTAGAATCATTGTGGCTTATCTTGTGCGTTATGGACGAAAACATCACTTATAACCATCCTAGTTTAGTTAACCTGAAAATGAGGATTGTGCCTCATTCAGATCATCTTGATCTATTGGACTAAGGCCATAAAGTGAAAATACAGTACTTAGTGTGTACTCCATTATGAAATTTTGGAGGCCATCAAGTAGCTACACAAACTCCATTGTTAACCTCATTTGAAGCATTGGAGGCATTACTAAGCTCTACAAAATAATAGAAATTGTTTTATATTTTGGGAAAGTTTGATTATGTTTGATAAGCTACACAATATGACATCAAATTCAGAAATTTCCATACTAATTGGAAAAAATTAACTTCTAAGAATAGGATAAGGATACCTAAGGAGAAAGCGCCTAAGGTGGATTACTAATGATACAAAATGAGCTCCCAACAACACAAATAGATTGGACAAATTCAATAATCACTTGGATAAAGATTTTGAAATAATCAATTCTCATATTCATGAGGAGCTTAGAATTCAAACTTGAAGAAAGAAAATCCAAAAAGAAACGTGGGACACACTTAGTAAGCTCTTCAATCGAACAACTGAAATGAGAGTCACCCAACTGAGTGGTAAATTATTTCCTTGCACCTTTCAGATTTTGATAGTATAAAAGACTTTTTTGGCATAGATATGCAGCACTAGGCATAGGAAAAAGGATACATGACTGATTGAAATCGTTCTATGAAACATTGGAGCTCCATATAATGTGCTTCGCTATAGATTTATTATCACAAGGCCCCTAATGGAAAAAGATAATAAATATCTTTCCTTTAATGGTTTTTGCATTGTATTTATTTATAAGCAAATAAGTCATTCAAAATGGGAAGGTAGGATCAAAACAGTAAGGTCATTTCATCAAAGGTGTTGTACCCCAAAATTAAAATTTTTGTTACAGTTAGACATTTTGAAGAAATGAGTAAAAGTCAAGTCTTATCAGTCAAAAAGGTCAAAATATGGGTGTGTGCGTCTTGCATGAGGGGTTAAAACGCAAAATTTTCAAAATCTGACAATCTGGGTCTACTATAAACAGCTAAATCCACAAAACCCAGATCTCACTTTTTCATCCCTAAATTTTAGGAAAACTACTACTTTTAGAAAATTTCTCAAAATTGTAAACATTTTATGGGTTTTTCTGGGTTTCTTTCGAAACGGATACTGGGAAAATTTTCTAAAAATAGAAAGGTGGTCCGCCAAGGTTCAAACTGATTTTGATTGGCTCAAATCTCGCCCACATCAGACTGGTGCAGTCAGAATCTCAAAATAGTCAGTTTTACCCTGGTGGGTCTATTCTGCTTTTTTAGAAGCATATCAGATGCTCTGAGGTCATCAATGGAGGTCATTCGACTGCCAGGTGTCAGATTCAAATCGCGAGCACTCAACAGAAGGTAGATTCATGAAGCTGTCACGAAG
>VDFB02281778.1:0-22250 GCA_007258455.2 Sequoia sempervirens
TTCAAATTCTATAGAAACCAACTTTTACATCTCCTTTAACTTAATTAGCCCCTTTCTAGCAGTTCTTACCTCCTCCCGGATATCCTTAAATTGATCCAACAATAAATTCTCCACATCATCTCCCTTTTGCATAATCTCCTCAAACCTACTCCTCCATCTCTCCCTTAGTTTATCCAAGGACATGCCTTCTTTATTGGAGGAATCTAAGTTGATTAAAATGGCTACAACCTCCTCTAACTCAATCATTTTTTGATTCAAGTCTTTACTCATTTCTCGGACTTCTTCTTGATATCCATGCATAGCCCTAGACTTGTATCTTATGATGCTCATAGTATTTTCCACAAAATCCTCACTACCAAGCTCAAGAATTGAATATTCTATCAAGGTGGATTTGGGAACTTTGCTGACGTCTTCAAGCCTTTTAACATATTCCTTATATTCATCATCCTGCTTGTCCAAATCCTTAGCCTACGGGTCTAGATCTTCTACTAATTCAAGAGCAGCTTTATGAATCTTAGAACCCTCAACAAGAACATCATCAACCTCCTGGTTGAGCTTATCCAACCACTTATCCATCATCCCTACTTTTCCTTTCATTTGAATCAAATCATCTGCTTCCCTTTTTGTTAACAAAATCGGGGATTTAGGAAGAGCAGCTTGTTGAGAAATGGGACTTGAAACATCTTTCAAGAAACCATGGAGTTGATAAAATTGAGCCTTAAGCTCATCCCTTCTTTTCTTATCTTTAATCATCTGGGATTTTGTTAAAGAAGCCACAATATCAATCAAACTCATCTGTTGGTTTCTCGTAGGCTTTCCCAAATTTATTGCCCCTAACTGATAATCAGTGATTTGTACATCATCATAGTTCTTCTCCATTACAGGTACGACACATTCAACAATGATCTCTCTAGCATCAGTGAGCCTAGTAGAGTGAAGAACCCAAGCCTTCTTAGGTTTCTCTTTCCCAATTTCTTTCATCATTTCTTCCCAATTCAACAACTATGGTTGAACAACTTGTTTTCTCTCTAAGTCTAGTTTTAACCAAGTACGAGCAACAGGAGTAGTGGCTGCCTCAACTGAAGAAGAAGCAACAGTAGTGGAAGATAAAGGTTGCAACAATGTAAGCCTTGGTTGAGAATCAACTTCCTGCACATTTTGTTGATCACTTTGCTCCCTTTTTTGCTTCCTCTTTATCCTTTTGATCTTGCAGCCTCTTAGCCTCCAACTCCTTCTTTAAAGATTCCTCTTTCTTCATTTCCAACATTTGATCTCGCTGCTTCTTCAGCTCTTCAACATAGTCCCATGCCTCCTTGGAATTCTTCGCATGTTCAACAATCTTAGCAGCGTCCTTTTCCCTTTTCAAACATTCTTGCTCTTCCTTTTTCCTATAAGCTTCTTCTTGTTCTTTGAGTTTAGCTTCAATAGCTTCCTTTTCTCTTCTTTGCTGAGCCTTTTCCTCCTCAAGGTCATGGATTTTCTGTTGCATTATCAACTTATCCCTTTCTTCTTGAATTTTGAGCTCCTGCTCCTTTTGTTGTTGATGTTGAGCCAATTCATCAGCCTTGACCTTATCTTCCAACTCCTTCTGCTTGACTGCCAATTCAGATTGTGCATTGGCCTCCTCCTATTGCTTAGCTGATACCTCAGCTTGTGCCTTAGCATCCTCTTCCTATTGCTTAGCTGATACATCAGCTTGTGCCTTAGCATCAACTTCTCTTTTTTCCTCTTCAAAGAATTTCCATTGATCTTCCTCAGTCAATACGTGCTCAGTCCCTGCATCATCTATCATATCAAAAGATGTTAATGCCGGATGCTCTTTATCAAATGCAGTCTTTTCTGAATTCATTTCTATATTATGTATCTCAATTTGACCCTCCATTTTCTTTAAACTTCTACTTCACTATGGAGAGCTGCCTTTAGTGATTCTTGGCCCAATTCTTGTGCATTAGAGGGCTGAGTAGGTGCTTCCCCTGTAGCAGATGCAGAAGCACCTACCTCCATAGTTGTTTCATCTTCTTGTACCTTTGGAAGATCTTGAGGAACCACCTGCTCACCTTGTGCACTAGAAGGCATAAACTCTAAAGGTTCCTTAGGCGCCATCCTTCTCTTTTCCCTTTTATATCCTTGGGTGGTACCTACATCCTTCCTCTTCTTGGATGATGTAGCCCTGGCCTGATTAGTCCTCAAACTCACCCATTGAATACTCTTGTCCAACACCAGTCTTGCAATCTGCTTTATGTCGATTGTCTCCTCAACATTCCAATCTATTGGATCGAGATCTTTAGTACCAATCTTGCTACATCATACCCGGGATCCAAAACAATCCCATCATCAGACAATGCTTCTGGAATGTCTTCCTTTATCCCAAACTCAACCATAAGTGGGATAGGTATCCTTTCATAATTCTTCTTCCTAAGATCATACTCATCTTGCAAGTCCTCCCAAAAATCCTCCAATAGATTAAAATGCTTCTCAAAGACACTAGGAAGCAAAGCCCTCATCTTATGTTTGGGGTATAGTATTTCCTGGCTGTGTACAAGCCCAACTTCAAATAAACTAACTCATCACAAACAGTCTTGGCTGCATGAATGTGTGGACAGCAAAAGGCCCCCAGCTTCATTGGAAACTTATGACACCCAGTCTTGTACTTGTTGCTAAACTGTAAATTCACAACCAAGGCTTGATAAATAAACTCCATTAAAATGATCCTATCACCACAACATCTAGGTAGCAAATGAGGGTGACCATCAAATCCTACTAACCTGAAATAGGTGAATGTAGGGTACTGGATAAACCAATGTCCCCATTCATTCACAAAAGCCATTGCCTCCCTGCTAAGCCTATACCCTACATCCCCATTAAGCTTGTTAATAATGACATAAATAAAGGCATCATTAACCCTTCTATAATGTTGCTCTAATGCCTGCAAGGTGAGCTGGTTATAATACTCCCACACTTTCTTTTGTCCATGGGCTTCCCCCAATATACCTACTGTTTGAAGTCTAGGAAAAATCCCCACACGGGCAGCTACATAAACTACATAGGAGGTCATAAAGAAACGCTTGGTTTCTCTCACTTTTATCATCTGATTGTTAATGTTGTCTAATACTATCATAGACCAGTCAAATTGTTGCCTCCCATCCAAAATAGTTTGAATGAAAGGAAACATCCATTCTTTAAATAGCAAAGCATCCCTTTTACCAAACACCCTAGAGATGAACATGATTATATCTCCAATTTCTTTACTAAAGTCTACCCTCTTAAGCTGGTCTGGAAGCTTGGTCAGAGACTTCTTCTCTACCCTCATCCAAGTCTTATTCATATGAAATCTATTCCTCTCCTTGTTATCACTGTAAAGCTTCAGAGCCTCCACCTCATTCAATTATTTAGGATTCTTGGGATTAGGTATATGAAATAGGAATTTGATCATTTGAGGTGTGAAGTCAATAATGACATTACCCTTTACATCCACACACTGCCTAGTAGCAGGGTTATATGCTGCAACTATTGCAAGAATCAACTGCGGACATTGGATAGACAGAGGGAAACATGCGCCAACCTAGATTGAACAATCCTTTCTGTCCTTCCTGTGACCTACTCCTCAGTGAATGTCTCCTCATGCAATTCTTCATAGTTAAAAGGACCCAAATTGGTGTCAGTAATATCAGTCCAGTCAGGGTCAATTTTGCTAGCTGTGAGGACGACCTTCCTATGCTTACACCTCAAGGTATACAGGAGTTGTTCCACTTTGATCTTCTTTGGCCTAACTCCTTGCCATGAAGTTTCACCTGGCTGGCTCCTTTGAGAGGCCTCATCTGATGCTCCTGACATTTTTCTTAATACCTGCAGTAATTCCCTATATTAGATGAACAAAGCATATAAATTAGTCAATCATATAATCACTGCTCCATCCTCCTAAGATAACATTTACTTGGTCACACTATGCCTTTATCGGAGGCAAAACCATAGAAGTATTAGGCATAGACAATGTTTCTTACATGTGGTGGGGCTGGGATCTGAATTGGAAAAGAACCAAAACATGGTCGGAGGCGGGACGAGAACGAGAATTAGACCAGAAACAAAAGTTAGCTACCAAGTTCAACTTCCTCTCTGGATCTGCTTCTGGCTAGAGTAAAGATAGTTATCATAATAATGAATGGGAGTGGAACAATTCCAGCAAATGAAGAGTATTCAAAACAAGGCGGTCATATGAACCCTAAACCCTAGGTCACATGGGCCCCAAAGGAAACTAGAAATAGCTCAGCTTAACCCTCCAACAATTCCTCTGTACAAAAGTCATTAAAACCATAAAAAAGGGTTATATTGCAAAACCCTAATTTGCTCGATATATCATTTCCAAAAACTAGGGCACAATGAGAAACCCGTACGAATAACCCAAACCAACGTGAGAAAACTAGAATAGAGTCCCAAAAATGAAATTCATTACCCAAGAAAGGATACCGCTTCAAAATTGAAACCCTAGTCCAAACCAGAGCACGACAAAACGGACTTGTCACGAAAGTGACAACAGAACAAACAACAAAGAAAAAATGACAAATGGAAAAAAACAAACCCAACAAAACGAAACGAAATGAAAAGGAAAGAAACAAGAAAATAGAACAAAAAGAACAGAAACAAACACCAACCAAGCGAACAAATTCATAGAAAAAACCCTCCTACGAATACGCCAAAATGACACAAGCGAAAGAACAAAACGGGAGAAGGAAAAACAAAAAAAACCTACCTCAAAACGCTCCTTAGGATTGACCAGAAATTCACCAAGATCCTCTTTGCAATTCGCCCCCGCGATCAAATCAATTCTCTCGAGACTTTCCTAGCCATAGTTTTCTTAAACATTTCGCATAATAATAACAATGAGGCAGTTTAAGCATAATTGAACCTTTAATCAATAATTTGCGCGTGCCAACACGTTGCATTTAATGCCATAAATGCGGTCGATCGGGGATGGAGCCAATGACGCGAACAGGAAGTTATGTCAAGTCCACGAAACATCAAAAGGTAAGGCGGACGCGAAGCCGGGTTGGGAACAAGATAGAGAAACTAAAAAAAGTTCCATATTTCATTTCCAACCCCGGATCCGGTCCTGACAAAAAGACCGACCGAAAACAACAAACGAAGATGAGGGCGGAAACAAAACCGAAATGGAACTTCACAAAGTTCGAAGTTCAATTCTAGGTCTAAATCTGGTCCTGACCAAAAAGCAAAGAACAACACAGGAACAAGGGAAGCGGGACCGGAGCGAACACCGAACCCATCCCAAACAACAAAGAAAGCGAGAAAGAAAAAGAGCGGAAGTGGAGTCGGGATGGGAACAAAAAATGGAAACTTGAAAATTCCCATGTGAGTTCTAATCCTGCTTCCGATCCCGCGTGAGAAAACAAACAAAACACAAGGAAACAACCAACAAATAGGAGGACGGACCAACCCAAGTGTTAGTCAAAAACAACCAATAAAACAAAAAGGAAACAAAAGAGAAGGCGGAGTCGGAGTCGGAACCATATCCAAACTAGAAACCTTGAAATAGTTCCATGTCTAGATTTGGTTCCAGACCCACCTCCGACAGAATAAAAGACACACTTAGGAGAAAAAACAAAGAACTCCTAAGACCCAACCAGACAACCAAAGACGACCAAAAAAAAAGAAAAGGGGGACCCATTTTGTTCCAAAATAAAATAAAATGGGGTGGTTATACAAGGCATAACAAATGGCGACTCGGCTGGGAAAAATGGTTTACCCAGTTTTAAGATATTGAAGAATTCAATCACCCCAAAACTTATAATTCATGAGACCTGTTAACTTAAGTGTGATCAGAATATTTAAGTAAAGTTGAGCTGGAATCTCAGATGTAGAACCAACATAAACTACTGCTTGAATCTGAGTGTGTGCATGCTTATGGTGCATCCTTCTTTATTTGAGCTTTATCCACACCTAAACAACTATATCTATGATCCAAGCTACATGGGTTGAGTCCTTCAATTGTCGTGCAATGAAATCCTGGGTATTGCTTCACTGCCAGTTAGGTGTCCATAGCCCCGACAGAGATACCTCTAGTTCTCTCAAAGAATTGCTCTACTGCCAGTCAGGCGTCCATAGCCCCGATAGAGATACTTGAATTACCCATTTTGTATTGAGTTTTCCTTTTATCTTAGCACTTCTCTTTTTCTTATTTCTTTTATAGGCCTTACTCGTGAAAATTATTTTCAAAAAGCTCCTCAATACAAAGACTTTAATAGTCCGAGATGTGGGTTGAAAACTACAGTGGATCCCATGACAATTTTGGGGAAACAAAATTTTCACTTGAATCAAAGATATAATCACCCTGAGATGAATAGGCACTTTATAGTCAGATGTTTTATCTATTTTGTGACATATTTCAATGATAGTTCAAGAGGTTATCTACAATATACCTTACTCCTAATAACCTTCAGACTCATGCTAAAATGACCATAAGGCATGAGCTTTAGAACAAAATCTTTCGACACATATGCCCAAAAATGCCTAAACCAATTTCTCTCCTAGTGCCCACAACATTCTTTGAATAACAACCCCAATGTTTTAAGATGAAAGAAATGAGAATCCCCAAAGAAGACAAAAATAGACACAAAACAACAAAGGAAACAAAAAGAAAGAAAGAAACAACAAACAAACAACAAAAAGGAAGCAAAGAACCAGTAATTACTCAAAATACATATATACAATCAATTTAGAAACTCAAACCTTTACGAGCCGAAGTAATGCTTGAGAAACTGCCCATTGACTAGCAATGGAACATGTTCTCCCATCAAGGTGCTCAAACGAAAAGCATTCTCATCCAAGATCTCGGCTACTTGATATGGACCTAGCCAGAGTCTATCAAATTTCTGATGATCACCCTTTTTCTCCTTAGCCTTGTCCCACAACAACACTAGGTCTGAGATTCTGAATGCCTTAATCTTAGCTCTGTCAAATCAACGTTTGACAACAGCCTGATGCTTGAAAAACTCTTGTAGAGCAGCATCTCTCTGTTCTTCCATGTTTAAAAGGTTATTTAGTCTTACCTCAATCCGGTCATCTCTTGTATAAAACTCCTGCACGAACTTAAGAACAGGTATCTGTAAGTGTATGGGGAAAACTAGATCTTGGCCATAGACCAATTTAAAAGGGGAACTTCCTAGAGCAACCTTAATACGGGTTTGATCTGCCCATAAGGAAAATCTTAACTGGGTATGCCAGTCTCTAGGATTACTTTCAAGTAACTTCTTTATCACTTCTAACAGATTCTTGTTAGCAGATTCTGCTACACCATTTCCCTAAGGACAATAGTTAGAGGAATATTTGAAGATAATTTTATGTTCATAAGCCCATTGTATAAATTCAGCAGATGAAAAGGTAGGGCCATTGTCACATACCAGGGCGAACGACACTCCAAACCTGGTAACAATATTTTCAGTGAGAAATTTGATAACCACATCAGTGGTGTTCTTCTTGCATGGTTGAGCCTCAGTCCAACGGGTGCAATAGTTTGTAGCAGTTAGGATGAATTTGTGTCTTGCAAAAGAATTAGGATTAATTACCCCAACAAAATCCAGTTCCCATTGGGAAAATGGTCTTACCTCATATACTGGTTGTAGAGGCATTGTTGGATTACGCTCCTTTGATGCAGAAGTCTGACATGCATGAAATGTCCTGACATGTTGATGTGCATCCCTGAACACATGGGGCCAATAATATCCTGACCTGAGGATTTGATGAGCCAAGGAATCTGCTAACCCGTGTCTTGTGCCATGCCTACCATGGAATTCAGCCATGGCATGCTTAGCTTCTTGCTGATCCAGACATCGCAGATACACCCCCTCATAATTTCTTCTATATAGAGCCCCTCCTTTGAGCATGTAATGAGCACTCTTCATCCTCAGTGCCCTTCTCTGGGTAGCATTCATCCCTTCTAGGCATCTGTTATTGAGAAGGAAGAAGATCAAGTCAGTATACCATGGGTCCTTGGTAAATGAGTGCATAGTATATTGCTGACAGGTAATATTCTTGTCAACATCTACCATGGCCTTTGATAAACCTTGTCCTCGAACCAGTTTCATTGGATGGATCTCTAAATCATACTCTTGTAGGATAGCCATCCATTTTCCTCTTCTCTCCCCCAATTCGCTTTGCATAAGGAGAGACTTAATTGCTAGATCAGGCACTATAGCAATAACTTGGCTTCTCAAAATGTAATGCCTAAACTTTTTTACTGCTCGTACCAATGCAAAGGCCTATTTTTCCAAGGGTGGGTACCTGACTTCTGCATTCTTGAATGGCAAGCTCATGAAGGCAATTGTTCTTTCATCTCCTTCACCTCTGCATTGTGTTAGGACTGATGCACATGAATGATCAAATGCAAATGAATAAATATAAAAGGGCTTTAGGTAATCTGGGCTGGTCAAAACCGGTGCCTCAGATATTGATTGCTTGATCTTTGAAAATGCAGATTTAGCCTCATTGCTCCATTCAATTTTAGCATCTTTCTTCATCATCTCGTTGAGGGGTTTGACAATTTCTGCAAACCCTGTTATGAACTTCCTTATGAAATTAATCCTCTTGAAGAAGGACCTCATCTCCTTTTTACTGCCAGGCATCGTCAATTTCAAAATAGCCTCAACTCTATTAGGATCTATGGATATTCCCTTTTCTGATATCACATGCCCTAGAAATTTCCCCTCAGAAAATCCAAAGACACACTTCTTGGGATTTAGAGATACTCCATAGCTGATACATCTCTTAAGAACCTTTGCTAAATCAACAACATGATCCTTTCTTTTCTTAGAAAATACTGTCAAGTCATCTACATATATAATAATACACTTACCTATCAAATCCTTAAAAGCCACATCCATTGCACGCTGAAAGGTAGCTCCAAAGTTAATGAGGCCAAATGACATGCGTCTATAGGAAAATGTTCCCCATTTTGTAGTAAAGGTAGTCTTCATCCTGTCATCATGATTGACAAGCACTTGGTTATACCTAGAATAGCCATCTAAGAATGACATCATCTGGGATCCATTAACAGTTTTTAATACCTCATCAAGAGAAGGAAGTGGATAGTTATCCTTCTCTGAGGCTTTGTTCAGATTCCTGAAATCAACACACAACCTGATCTCCCCACTTTTCTTACGTACTGGAACTAGATTGGCAACCCACGTGGAGTGCCTTATTAGGAAGATGATTCTTATTGATAAAAGCTTTTGCACTTCCTTCTATATTAAAGGCTCGATCAAAGCATTGATCGGGCACTACTTTTGATGAAAGGGCTTGGCTTCTAGCTTCAGCGGTATTGTGTGTGTGATCACAGAGGTGTCAAAAGTCTTCAAATCCTCATAACTCCAAGAAATTACTGCAATATCCTCTTTTAACACCTTAATTATTTCATTTTTGATCTCCTCAGGGTAGGTATTGCCTATAAGGACATTTCTTTTGGGGCCCAAATCAGCCAGATTAATAGATTCGTACTTCTCTCCTTCACTTTGTGTTGGCACTCTCTCTCGAGCCTAAGGATTAGAATCAAATATCCTTTCTAAGGCTACCATCCCCTTGGGGATGTCATTACTCTTTAAGTTCATTACTCCTTCTATATCACAACCTTCAGGGTCCCATTCTCCCTGGTCTCTATCCGATTCATCTATGATCTGCCCTTCAAAGACATCTGAACTTGCCAAGAAGGCAAGTATGTGTTGGTCATCCTCGAAGACCTGAAAATTCTGAACATTATCAGGGACTGCTGGGATTGAAACTAGCTCAACTGAAAATATTTTCAATTTGGAGTCCTGCATAGGATCCAAAGTACTAGCAATAACTGCCAAAGCATCTACAATTTGATTTTGTTCCCTAGGAATCAAAGTAATTTCGAAAGCATTAAAGTCCTCGATTAGATTCCAAACCCTATTTTTGTAAGCAACCAATCTTTTATTATGGCAGGTATATTGGCTGTGAACCTATTTGATAATGACTTCAGAGTCCCCCATCACCATAAGAGATGTGACCTTCTGATGAGCAAACATTAAGCCACTAGCAAGTGCTTCGTACTCTGCCACATTGTTTGTGCAACCAAACTGTAGCCTATAGGAAGCAAAGTAAGTCTTCCCCTTTGGATTGGTTAATTCCACCCTTGCTCCACTTCCTGATTTGGACTTAGATCCATCAAAATTTAGACTCCATAATTGATCTAGGGCTGGGATCTCTTTCTTTTTCTGGCCTACAGTCTTTTGCTTGGTAGAATTATATGGCGGCTCAGACTGGTGCTAATCATCAGTACTTGAAAGTAACTGGGGGCACTGTTCATCAGAAGATTCTCCTGAATTGAAAATTTGTTCAGGAAGTGATTCCTGAACCTCCCCTTGAGCTAGGTCATGATTTAGTACCTTTGTCACCAATGCCCTAGGCATTGGAAGTGTTTTCGGGGTAAGTGTAATTTGCAAAGACTGAGATTCCTTAGTCTCTAGTGGTAATTCAAAACACAGAACCTGAGTCTGCTTGAGTTGAGAAGATGATTCCCTTTGAGTAGAGCCGACTCTCGTAAGGATGGTTGCATCCTTTTCTTGAAATGGAAATTCATTAGTAGAGGCTTGAGGTTGACATTCACAAATTTCTTCTAGCCTGGAGACATGTTTTAAAATATCTACACAGGGTTGGCAAGTTAACTCAGAATGATTCTAGTAATGCACCCTACACCAGTTAGGAAGTAGGAGACTCCACATATCGACCTCCTCTCCCAGTACCAGCCTATCCTATTGTAATTTCCTTGTTAGGACTTGCTGATTAACAGTAATCATTGGGTCATTTTGCTGTGAAAGGGGCGAGTCATCAGAATGAAGTACTGAAAAGGTCATGATTTCCTCCTGCTTGTAAACTCCTATCTCGGTTTCGAAATAGGCTACCTCATTAGGGGAATCATATTCAGTGATCATGTGTTTGAGCCTAGGCTCACTTTCAATTCTGATTTGGCTTGCTATTCCTTTCCAGGGCAGCCACATGTGTGAGAAATCCAAAGACAAATATCCACCTAGATTTTTCATCAGGTCTCTGCTCAAGAGCATACCATAGGTTTCTGGGATATCTGCGACTTGGATATCAACATAAGTTTGGATCCTTGGATCAGATCCAATTTGTACATGGATATTTTTAAGATCTCCTACCACATTAACTTCTGTTTTATCTAACTGGATAAAATTTTTATTTGTCTGGAGTGGGCTCAGACCTAAATTCCTACAAATGGAAAATGGCATGACATTCCCTGATGCCCCAGAATCCAACAGACAGTTATGTAAATTCTTTCCAAAAATTTGCAAACTTAGCAAGAAAGGTGGAGGACCAGTCTTACCTTTATAGAGAGTTGCATTCATCTCATTAGTAGGAGTCTCCTTTTCTCTTCCTTTTGACCTATCTGCTTGCCCAAGGCTTTCAACAAGATTTCCTTTTGAGCCGGGCACCATTTCAAAATATCAAAGAAAGACATTGAAGTCTTTTTCCTCTGCATCTCTATAATGAAATCAAATTCTAAATCATTCCTAACTTGATATTTAGGAATTGAAGATGAATTACCTTTGTTCTAAGAATTTGATGGCCCCTTTGGTGGTGGTGGATTATTATCAGCATTCTAATTTGGTGGGACCATGTTATTAGGAGGGGTAGAGGTCGTGAATGGCCCTCAGTTTTGATTTCTAAGGAAATGGCCCCCCTTGGTTTGGAAGGCTTGGGCATCATACACATCTTCTACCGCTTCATTGTCTTCCTAGTTGGGAAATGGAAGTTCTTCCTCAAAGATATCATATGCCATGGTAGTATCCATTGATCCACCAGATTTGTTGGATGCACCCTAGAATGGAGCATCAGCTTGGGCTATCTAACCATCTATTCCATTTCTGGGCAATTTACCTCAGAATGGACTATCGTATCATGTAGTCTACACCAATTGGTCATAAGGTTGAGGTCTTCCATGTTAGTAGTGGGCGGCTTCTCGTCTCCCGCTTGATAATTGTGGGAAACTCCTCCATTATTAGGTCCAGTATTCCATGGCCTATTGTTGTTAGGCCTTTGATTGTATCCTCTATTCTGATTTTGATAGTTTTGATTAGAGGAGTTTTGGTTCTGGAAATTCCTATTGGTGTTCTGGTTGGTATTATAATTTTGACTAGGATTTTGGTTAGGATAACCACCCTGATTAGAATATCCTCCCTGATTCTGAAAACCTTGGTTCTGGTTCTGAGGGGGATTTTTTCTAAGTTGAGCCATGTTGTTAGACATCTGAGACAGTGTCTTTTTGAGAGTCTCCATCTTGTTGGTCAGTTGGAGAGTCTTTTCACTTTCTAAATTCTTCATAGCAAAAGATTGATTAATTGAACTTGATCCTCCACCTTGATTTTGGTAATTTTGATTTTGCTGGGAGGAATCCTTGGGACCATTATTAAAAACTGGCAAGGGAGGTGAACCTTGGAATTCAGACATGGGTCTGTATTGGGAATAGGACATCCCTAGGACCGTAATTAATAGAGGGGGTGGATTGGAAATTTGGTATCCTATAGGAGGGAGAACTCCCCCTAGACTCCTGGATTGTAGATTGATCTGTTGTTGCAACTGAATGGCGAGATGATATACCTTAGCCAAAGAGTCAGTTTCATTAGCATGATATGTCCTTTTCAAGAACAAGCCAATCAAAGGGTCCACAGCCCTTAAGTATGCCAAGATGGCGATGTTCTCAGCCACCAGGTAAGGATCCTGCAACCTTTGGTACATCCTTTGGAACCTGGTGTTGAATAGAGGCAGCAGTTCATGGTGTTATTTTCTTATAGTGGCAAACTGGTGGTAAAGGATAGCAAGGTCTACATAAACCCTGAACTGATTAATAAAGGCGTTCTCTAAATCTATCCAACTTAGAACCGACCCTTGGGGTAAGTTCAGGTACCAATTTTATGCCATGTCTCCCAATGAATAGGGGAATAATCTGCACACAACGTCCTGATGAGCCACCTGAGCACGGGTACATGCATCTTTAAATGCCTGTATGTGCTCCTCGACACTTCTTGACTCCCCATGCATGTACTTAGGACAAAACCTCTCTGGGTTCTTTGGGAGGTCGTGTATACCTCCAGGGATAGTCCCTAATGGTGAAGGGTTATTAATAAAGTAAGCAATAGGTCTTGGCAGTGATACAGGTTGAGTAGGTTGTGGGATGGATGAAAATGGCCGGTGAGGTGGTGTAGGTGGATTTGGTGGAAACCCAGGTGGGGTGAGTGGTGGTGATAAAGGTTGGATCAAGATTCTATGAGCTCGGGGCCTATGCACAATAGGGGTTTGGAGTTCAACAAGTGGTTCAATATTTTGAGAAGATCTAAGAACTCTCTCGTACCTATCTGGTGAAAACGACCCAATGCGAGCCAGCCTGTTCTTCAGGCCCTCCTTCTAGCGCTAGATCTGTTGATGGTCAAAACAACACAACAACATTAAACAAAATATTACTATTCTATTTCTCCTAAAAGAGAAAGATAACACATGGAGATCTAACTCCCAAGGTCCTGGTAATTGGTTCTCAATTATGCTGATTTCACTTAGTGGTTGATATAACTGTAATGTTCAAGGGGCCTTTGTTGGTAACAAAGAAAAATAATGCATAGCATCACGTAGTCTACGTTTGGGTGGTTTTAAATAAAAGAAAAATATGAAACAAAGCTTTAAATCAAAGAAATGTGAGTAAAATTCTTACACATCCAGACATGCATATTAATAATGAGTGTTTATTCCAACTAACCACAACTATAGCAAGATGCAATCCATAGAATAAATTATGCTACTGCATACATCCATAATGCTAATTTAGTTACCATCAATAATCACAAAACTTACTTCAAACAAATCACTCACTCATCATCCAAAACAATGATCAAATGAATACAATAACAATTTAATTCATAGATAATCCAATGATATGATCTTGAATCTAGTTCCTTCTATTAACTTTCATCAAATAAGAAACAATTAAGCACAACAAAATCACTGGCGTATGGATTGATCATGTACCATTAACCTTATCAAAATGGATCCAAAATTTAAAATCATGACATGAAAACTTATGAAAACTGTAAAATAATCAAGCCTTTTTACTGAACTTTTTAGAGTATCTTTCTAAAACATTGAAATCCTAGATCTAGTTTCTATCTTCTATCATTAGGTGGCTAATCTTTCTTCAATTAGCTGACCTTTACAACGTAGATTCTATAAATACATATAGGGTGCCATATGCACGAGTTTCTCAATTATCAATCAAGATCCATAATTCATGGAGTCAAAACTAAACACAAAAGTAGACTCAAGAACCCCTATTTCAAGGCTGATCCCTCTGTTGTATAAAAATAAAATCTTATATTCCAAGAAGAAAAGTGAAACCCACGGATCAACTCAGAGTTGAACTTATGTCAAAACCCACAAAAAGAGGAGAAGAGCAGATAGAGTATGGCGAAAAGAGTCAGTCACTTTTGCACTGAATGCTCAAGGATGTACTCATCATAACTAGAGAACACCTATTGAAGAGTGCCCAATCCGGCCCATCTAACCAATCACCTTCAAACTTGATACTTTCAAATTCTGTAGCAACCAACTTTTGCATCTCTTTTATCTTGATTAGCTCCTTTCTAGCAGTTCTGATCTCCTCCCGGACATCCATAAACTGATCTAGCAATAAATCCTCCCCATCATCTCCTTTTTGCATGATTTCCTCAAACCTACCCCTCCATTTCTCCCTTAATTTATTCAAAGACAGGCTTTCTTTGTTCGAGGAATCTAAGTTGATTAAAATGGCCACAATTGCCTCTAACTCAACTATCTGTTGATTCAAGTCTTTATTCATTTCTCGGACTTCTTCTTGATGCCCATGCATAGCTCCTGACTTATACCTTATGATGCTCACAGTTTTCTCCACAAAATCTTCATTACCCTGCTCAAGAACTGAATATTCCAGCAAAGTGGACTTGGGCATTTTGCTAATATCCTCAAGCCTTTTAACATATTCCTTGTATTCATTATCCTGCTTATCCAGATCCTTAGCCTGCTGGTCTAGATCTTCTGCCAACTCAAGAGCAGCCTTATGAATCTTAGAACCCTCAACAAGAACATCATCAACCTCCTGGTTGAGCTTATCCAACCATTTATCCATCATTCTTACCTTGCTCTTCATTTGGACCAAATCATCTACTTTCTTTTTGGTTAACAAAACTGGGGATTCAGGAAGAGCAGCTTGTTGGGAAATGGGACTTGAGACATCCTTTAAAAACCTATGAAGCTGATCCAATTGAGTCTTAAGCTCATACTTCCTTTGTTTATCCTTGATCATCCAGGTTTTTGGTTGAAGAAGCCACAATATCAATCAAACTCATCTGTTGGTTTCTCGTAGGCTTTCCCAAATTTACTGCCCTCAACTGATAATCAGTTATTTGCATATGATCACAACTCTTCTCCATTATAAGTATGGCACATTCAAAAATGATCTCTCCAGCATCAGTGAGCCTAGTAGAATGAAGAACCCAAGCCTTCTTTTTAGGTTTTTCTTTCCCAATTTCTTTCATCATTTCTTCCCAATTCAACTGTTGTGGTTGGATAACTTGTTTCCTTTCCAAGTCCAGTTTTAGCCAAGTAGGAGCAATAGGAGTAGTGGCTGCCTGGACTGAAGAAGAAGCAACAGTAGTCGAAGACAAAGGTTGTAACAATGTAGGCCTCGGTTGAGAATCAACCTCTTGCACATTTTGTTGATGACTTTGCTCCTTTTCCTGTGCTAACCTTTATGCTTCCTCTTTATCCTTTTGCTCTCGCAGCCTTTTAGCCTCCAACTCCTGCTTTAAGCATTCCTCTTCTATTTTCTTCTTTTGTAACATTTGATCTCGCTACTTCTTCAATTCTTCAACATAGTCCCATGCCTCCTTGGACTTCTTTTCATGTTCAACAATCTCAGCAACCTCTCTTTCCCTTTTCAAATGCTCTTTCTCTTCCTTTTTCCTATAAGCCTCTTCTTGTGCTTTGAGCTTAGCTTCAATAGCTTCTTTTTCTCTTCTTTGCTAGGCCTTTTCTTCTTCAAGGTCATGAATTTTCTACTGCATTATCAACTTATCCCTCTCCTCTTGAATTTTGAGCTCCTACTCCTTTTTTTGTTGTTGTTGAGACAATTCATCAACCTTGACCTTATCTTCCAACTCCTTCTGCTTAACTGCCAACTTAGATTGTGCCTTGGACTCCTCCTTTTGTTGCTTAGCTGATGCCTCAACTTGTGCCTTAGCATCAACTTCTCTTTTTGCATCTTCAAAGAGTTCTCACTGATTTTCCTCAGTCAATATATGTTCAGTGCCTACATCATCTGTCACATCCAAAGATGTTAATGCGTGATGCTCTTTATCAGATGGAGTCTTTTCTGAATCTGTTTCTATATTATGTATCTCAACTTGATCCTCCATTTGCTTTAAAACCTCTGCTTCATCATGGAGAGCTCCCTTTGGTGATTCTTGGCCCAATTCTTGTGCATTAGAGGGCTGAGTAGGTGCCTCCCCTGCAGTAGATGTAGAAGCACCCACCTCTGTAGTTGTTTCATCTTCCTGTACCTCTGGAATATCTTGAGGAACCACCTCCTCTTCTTGTGTACTAGAAGGCATAAACTCTAAAGGTTCCTTAGGTGCCATCCTTCTCTTTTCCCTTTTATATCCTTGGGTGGTACCTGCAACCGTCCTCTTCTTAGATGATGTAGCCTCGACCTGATTAGTCCTTAAACTCACCCATTGAATACTCCTGTCCAACACTGATCTTGCAATCTGTTTTATGTCGATTGTCTCCTCAACATTCCAATCTATTGGATCCGAATCTTTAGTACCAATCTTTCTTGCATCATACCTGGGATCCAAAATAATCCCATAATTAGACAATGTTTCTGGAATGTCTTCTTTTATCCCAAACTCAACCATAAGTGGGATAGGTATCCTTTCATAATTCTTCTTCCTAAGATCATACTCATCTTGCAAGTCCTCACAAAAATCCTCCAACAAATTTAAGTGTTTCTCAAAGACACTGGGAAGCAAAGCCCTCATCTTGTGCTTGGGGTAATAGTATTTCCTTACAGTGTACAAGCCCAATTTCAAATAAACCAATTCATCATAAACAGTCTTAGCTGCCTGAATGTGTGGACAACAAAAGGCCCCCAGCTTCACTGGAAACTTATGGCACCTAGTCTTGTGTTTGTTGCTAAACTGGAAATTCACAACCAAGGCTTGATAAATAAACTCCATTAAAATGATCCTATCACCACAACATATAGGTAGCAAAGGGGGGTGACCATCAAATCCTGCTAACCTAAAATAGGTGAATGTGGGGTACTGGATAAACCAATGCCCCCATTCATTCACAAAAGTCATTGCCTCCCTGCTAAGCCTATACCCTGCATCCCCATTAAGCTTGTTAATAATGACATAAAGAAAGGCATCATTAACCCTTATATATTATTGCTCTGATGCTTGCAAGGTGAGTTGGTTATAATACTCCAACACTTTCTTCTATCCTTGGGCTTCCCCCAATATACCTACTGTTTGAAGTCTAGGAAAAATCCCCACACGGGTAGCTGTATAAACTACATAGGAGGTCATAAAGAAACGCTTGGTTTCTCTCACTTTTATCAACTAATTTTGAATGTTGTCTGATACTATCATTGACCAGTCAAATTGTTGCCTCCCATCCAAAATAGTTTGAATGAAAGGAAACATCCATTCTTTAAATAGCGAAGCATCCCTTTTACCAAACACCCTAGAGAGGAACATGATTATATGTGCAATTTCTTTACTGAAGTCCACCCTCTTAGGCTGGTCTGGAAGCTTGGTCAAAGACTTCTTCTCCACCCTCATCCAAGTCTTATTCATGTGAAACCTATTCCTCTCCTTATTATCACTATAAATCTTCAAAGCCTCCGCCTCATTCAATTGCTTAGGATTCTTGGGATTAGGTATATGAAATAGGAATTTGATAATTGGAGGAGTGAAGTCAATAATAACATTACCCTTTACATCCACACACTACCTAGTAGGAGGGTTATATGCTCCAGCTACTGCAAGAATCAACTCCGGACATTGAACAGATAGGGGGAAAAGTGCAACATGTGCCAGTCCTGATTGAACAATCCTTTCTATCCTTCCTGTGACCTGCTCCTTAGTGAATGTCTCCTCATGCAATTCCTCATAGTTAAAAGGACCCAAATTGGTGTCAGTAATATCAGTCCAGTCAGAATCAATTTTTTCTAGTTGTGAGGACAAGCTCCCTATGCTTACATCTCAAGGTATACGGGAGCTGTTCCACTTTGATCTTCTTCGGCCTAACTCCTTGCCATGAAGTTTCATCTGGCTGGCTCCTCTGAGAGGCCTCCTCTGATGCTCCTTACATTTCTTAACACTTGCAGCAATTCCATGTATTAGATGAACAAAGCATCTAAGTTAGTCAATCAAATAATCCCTCCTCCATCCTCCTAAGATAATATTTTACTTGGTCAAACTATGCCTTTATCGAAGGTGGAACCGTAGAAGTATTAGGCATAAAAAATCTGTCTTATCATGTGGCATGGATGGGATCGAAACTAGACAAGGAGTGAAACAGTGTCAGAAGTAGGACCGGAACGAGAACCAAAACATGGTCGGAAGCGGGACCGGAACGGGAATCGGACCAGAAACAAATGTTAGCCACCAAGTTCAACTTCCCCTCCAGATCCGACTCCAACCAAGAGTAAAGATATAGTAACATCATAATAATGAAGGGAAGCGGAATAATTCCAACAAATGGAGAGTATTTCAAACAAGGTATGGTCATACAGACCCATAAACCCTAGGTCACATGGGCCCCAAAGGAAACTAGAAATAGCACAATTTTATCCCTCCTAGAGCTCCTCTATACAAAAGTCATTAAAACCATGAAAAAGGTTATATTGCAAAACTGTAATTCATTCGATACATCACTTCCAAAAACTAGGGCACAACAAACAACCCAAAACCAACGTGAGAAAACCAGAACAGGGTCCCAAAACGAAATTCATCACCCAAGCAAGGAAACCCCTTCAAAAATGAAACCCTAGTCAAAACCAGAGCATGACAAAACGGACCTGTCATGAAAGCAACAATAGAACAGACAACAAAACAAAATGACAAACGGAAAGACAAACCCAACAAAACGGAATGGAATGGAAAAGAAAGAACCAAGCAAACAGAACAAGAAAGAAAAGCACAAACACCAACAAAGGAAACCAAAAAAAAACAAAAAAACAAAAGACCCCCCTCCCACGAATACGCCAAAACAACACACGCGAAAGAAGAACAGGAGAAAGAAAGACAACAAAACTTACCTCAAAAAGCTCCTTAGGATTGACCAGAAATTCACCAAGATTCACTCCGCAATTCACTTCTGCGATCAAATCAATTCTCTTGAGACTTTCCTGGCCGTGGTTTGCTTAAACAATTCGCATAATAATAAAAATGAGGCAGTTTAAGCTTAATTAAACCTTTTATCAATAATTCATGTGTGCAAACAGGCTGCATTTAATGCCATAAATGTGGTAGTTCGGGGATGGAGCCAACGACACGAACATATAGTTAAGTCAAGTCCACAAAACATCAAAAGGTAAGGTGGACACGAAGCCAGGTTGGAAAAAAGATAAAGAAACTACACAAAGTTCCCTATTTCATTTCCAACCCCAGATCCAGTCCCGACCAAAAAGAAAAAAACAACACAAGAACAAGGGAAGCAGGACCGGAGCGAACACCGGACCCGGCCCAAACAACAAAAAGTGAGGAAGAAAAAGAGCGGAGACGGAGCCGGGGTGGAAACAAAAAAATGGAAACTTGAAACCTCCCATGGGAGTTCCAATCCCGGTTCCGATCCCACGCGAGAAAACAAACAAAACACAAGGAAATGACCAACAAAACAAAGGAGAAACAAAAGAGAAGGCGAAGTCAGAGTCGGAACCATATCTGAACTAGAAACCTTGAAAGAGTTCCATGTTTAGATTTGGTTCCGGACCCGCCTCCAACAGAACAAAAGACAGACTTAGGAGCAAAACAAAAGAACTCTTAAGACCCAGCCAAACAACCAAAGACAACCAAAACAAAAGAAAAGGGGGACCCATTTTGTTCCAAAATAAAATAAAATGGGTTGGTTATGCAAGGCATAACAGTAACCTTAACCATAGCTTTTTCCATAGTCCCCTTCACTACATCCTTAATCCTCCTTGGATCAAACTTTTCGTGTTGTCGCAATGCCAGTTTTGCATCTCTCTCTAAAGTCCTCTAAGCTAGTTCAGTTTGAACATTGTCTTTCTTAGCACAAGCCTGATCTCTTTAAAAAGGTGTTTGTTCCTTCTCTCTTTATGCCTAATCTTTCTTTGACATTGCGATATCTAGTTACGCCTATAAACCATCCACATCCATCCCCTCTCTGATGAGGTAAAAATAACCTCATCAATATAATGAACTAAATGCTTAACCTCACATCTTTTAGCCATCTTTACCCTACCAATTAATTGTCTTTAGGATAAGTAATTTCTTTCTTTGGTGAATAGTCGTACAATCTTTATTTCTTGAAATTAGTCAAAATAAGCTAATCTGCACTGACTTAATGGTTTAGTTTTTTAGCATTGTACATGTCAACTTCCACAATCGGTTATCATGATAGTCAAAGAGGTTTAACGCAGACTTCAAAACCATTGAAGGCAAGCGAATGGGCACCAAAACTTTAGGAGCATACATGATGGACCGAGTTTTTGTAGTTTTTGTTATTTTCAGTTTTAAAGACTTTATGGCTTGTGTTGAGCCTCTTTAATGTTTCATGTCATGGAATTTAAAGTCTGTTAGTTGTTGAAAATCAGTTGAATACTTTACCAATTGAAAAGTAGGATTTTGTTAGCTGTTCTTATATAAATATGTAATTGTTGAAAATGATAATATACAGAAGAATGTCATTATGTTGTCAATATGTTTTCTAAGTTACATTTTTCATATGAATAAAATGAGTTTTTCCTGCCACCTGCCACCTTTGGAGTTACTGAGTAATGTGAATGGAGATCTTTGAATGAAGTAATTTGGAGTTACCAGTGTATGTGATTTGAGCTAGACATAGGAGCACTCGAGAGTTGGCCACTCGAGGGGTTGTAGATTAGATAGATAAGTATTTTACTTTTAATTCTGTACTTTCATTTAGTAGATAAAAATTGGAATTGAAGTTTATTTTAATGTGTGTAATTATGTTAAGATTAATCCTACAGGTTGTAGTTGAGTCTGTAGTCTTTGAGTTTAGTGTCTAAAGTTTCAGAGCACCTTCTCTCAGTTGTTTCAGATTGTTAAATCATTTTCTGTTAGTTGTTAAGATTGTTATCTTTTGTTAGATCAATGCTTCCTAGTTTCTTTACAAGCTTTACTTCTTCAACAATTTATACATTTCCATGCTTTCTAGTTTAGTTATGCTTTTTAGATTTATAGTTTTATGCTTTCTAGTTCAGTTATTTCAAGCTTTCTAGATAAATGATTTATTGCTTTCTAAGTTTAGTGGCCTCTTAGTTTAGAGTTTTATTTCAGCTATCCAACATCTAGGAAACCCGAGGGAGATAATCAAGATGTCTTCTATTGCATATAGCCTTCAAACACTACCTGGTTGATATATTAATTTATTTATCAACTAAAATGTTAGGACCTAATGATAGCCTATCACTTTTTGACACCATTGTCAGGGACCTTCTTTTTCTAGTGTTAATAGGAGATACCTTGAATACCTCTTTTAGGAACAAAAATAGTCCTTTGGCTTCTTTTTCTGCATGGTCAGGAAACAAGGCCCCCACGGAAGATTCATACCAAAAACCCCCCAATCAAAGTACCAACCACAAGTAGGGAGGAAGGAAACTCAAATCAAGAACTTATTGAGGAATTGACTGTGCAGGGTCAACCAGAGACCTTCCCACATACCCCAAGAAGAGAACACATAGTTGTAGAGGAGCATATTCCTTTGTAAACTCCAGAGCCTCACCCAACTGAGTGAGTTTTTGAAGAGGATCACATTCCCTTCAACATCATGGGTGACCATAGAAATGCCACCAACAATAATATCCCTCCACCACCATGCACATTCACTTATCCTATTGCTATTGATGCAAATGACGATACAACAATGAAAAATATCTCACTAGCCTTCTTGCCAACCTTTCGAGGTTT
>VDFB02281779.1:0-26843 GCA_007258455.2 Sequoia sempervirens
CGGACAATATTTATGTGCATTACTTGACCCTTGGCTTTCCTCAAGAGGCTCCCTATACTGTGCACGGTAACCTGCGTGTCTCTTCATGTGAAAGTGGCAGGGCAAGCATTTTAGGTGACATGCTTCATTTACACGCCAACAGTCAAATCCAACAGTCCAAATTCAAGGGTCATGATATATGTGAAGGGTTTATGGTGTAGGATGAGAGGAGGAATTCATAGGAAGTTTTTTGGACAGCGGAGGAGCTTTTCTTTAATGGCTAGATTCTATTGTTGCATCTCTCGTCTCTTCATCAATAGGCAACTCCGACAAGCCCAACAAGGGTTTCAAAGCTTGAGTCTCATCAAGATTTTTAGTGCCGCATTTACCATTGAAAGAGGGGCAGAGACTGGTGAAGGAAGCGCTGTTGAAAATTACTAGATGAGACAAAGGCAACCAATTTGACCCTTTAACAATGGCACTATAGGAGGAGCACTGGCAATAGGGATAAGATCATTCGAGAGGAGTAATTTCTTTTTCCCCATCTCTTATAAATGATTTTGTGTATGTTTCTGTTGCCCTTTATTTTTAGTTCTGGATGGAGAACTTTGAGTTGTTGTATCTTCTTTTAAGCATTGAAAAGTGGAGAGTGTAAGTAGGATGAGGTTTTTTATGTTCATTGTCTCAAACATTAGATTTGCATCAGAATGCATTGGTATGGAGGCAAAGAATTACAATAGCTGATTATAGAGAAATCTCATTGCTTGAAAAAATAGACTGCAAAATATCCAATATTAAACTTTTACCTAGCCACTCAGCTCTAAACATCAATGATAAGTTACACCTTCAATTTCTTGCTATTATGGTTCTACTTGGAAAAAATGGATAGCCCCAACACTTCCTTTTTGACTGGATGTACAATTTTACCTGTAAAGGTGCATATGTTTGTATCCCTCAAGTGTTCTATGGCCTCTAGCCAGATCACCATGGATAATATTCAAGTAGAGATTTTCAGCTTTTCAAGTGTCTTATTAGTGTTCACGATCTTTGATTTAGAAAATAAGTAGTGGAATTTGAATTATATTCATTCCACTTGACACTAGGAAAATCAATTGTTCTGATGGCTTGAACACAATAATTCAATTTAGCAAAAAAATTTATGATCCATCCTTCAAAGTTCAATGCCTAACACATTCCTACATACATAGATAAAATACCAGATTTTAAAAAAAATTAAGGGAAAATACATTCAATTATCAACAACGTGAGAAATCATAAAAATCAAAATGGGCTAGTGAATCAACAAGTTACCCCGCAGATTGCTCTCATTAGAAATAATAAAAACCAAAGACTTGTAGAAAGGCCAAAAATAGAACCTCAACCTAATTCAAATGTTACGTAATACTCTACATGGAAAAAAAAAGTGTGAGAAGTTCGGAGTCTCTAATAGACCATCATATGTGGCGTGTCACTTAGCTTGTCACTCAGCTTAGAGAATTTTCCACAAAGTGCAATTAGCTCATTGTTTTTGCCCATGGTCAAGCCCACTTAGCTACTGTGGCCCATGGCAAGACCACTTTTCTTGCTATTAGATTCAGTTATAAATAGAAACATTAATGTAGCTGGTGCTTGTAGTTATGCTAACAAATTTCTCAGAAACTCAATCAGGAGGACTAATTGTGTGATGAAAAGTGCAGGTGATGTTAAGAATGGTGAATCTGAGGACTATTTCTTAGGAGATTAAAAAGACCTGATAAAAAGGCTATATAATCTGCTTGGTGACAGGTATTGTATTTTCTCTGTTCTGCTAAAATTTGAAATGGGTTTGAAAACTTGGCCAGTTTTGGATTAGGACATGCTAATACTAACTAATTGCCTTGTTTTAATGATAATTTAAAATGTTCTATAGATGGGCTCTAATTTCTGGAAGGCTTCCTGGTTGAACCACTGAAGAGATTGAGAAATATTGGAAGAGATGAGCCTCTAATGAATAAAAAGTTGAACTTTGTTTTCCTCTATAATAGGTATGTATTCATATTGAGTTTCACCCAAATGAAGCAACTGACTTGGAATCTATACAAAGCAATTCTGAGAATAAGATTGTTCACTATGTGTATATGTGGATTAAGTACAATTTTGAGAATGCTCAAAGAGTTCCATGGGCATTCTGTACCAATGATGACACTCTATGAAACAAAGATCTAATTATTGTCTCCCAAATTAGAGTATTTTTATCATATTGGGAAGTGCACAGACCTATTAGGCCAGGGTTATGAAATTATTGTTTTGTACCCCCTCCCCTGTTTCTTCTTTCTTTTAAGACATCTACTACCTTGTGCAAAAAATTTGTTGTATCCAGTTGTATATGGCATTCCATTTATGCTATGAAATGAAAATTCTCTATATTAATGACCTTTTGTGCACTATTGGAGGAGGAATAAGATTGATGTGGGCTAATGGACTCTTTTTGCATTCTACTCCATGAGTTGTTTATGTAAATTAACCTAGTTATGAGGAAAAAGGAAGCTTGTTTTCTTCTTGGATTTTCATTTCTGAAAGTTCACGAGTCACCTGACACACTGACCCACAAAGAAAGCACTGGTCAACATGATTTTTCTTTTTGTCTTGCATAGATTCATTTGATAAAAGAATTTTAAGAAATCTTGAAGAAACCTTAAAAAAAAATATTAACATTACTTTGTTTAGAAATAGAGGTATTTGATTGGAAGGTGGCAGATAGAACTAAAAGATAGATTAGTTAAGACTCAACCCTGGTTGCTCCACCATTGACCTACTGGCCATCTTACAAGTTTATTTCTCATGCAATTTTCATTACAATTTACCTATTGCTCATTTTCTCTAATAAATTCGTGCTTTTATTGGGTCTATTCTTCTTGCAATTTGGGTGTTGCTCATTTTTCTCCAACCTCTACATGGACATTGAAATGAATGCCTTAAGTTGTAGACTAAATCATAGTAAACAATATTTTCAAATCAAAATATATATTAAATTTAATGCCTGCTCCAAAAATTAAACAAAACAGCAGCTAATTTAAATAATATTATAGCTATTCAATTGAGGTGAATTTTGTGGTTTTGCAATCCTTGTATGTCTTCTTGGTAAGATCATATATTTGTGTGTGTTTTACAAACAATTGTTACAAAAAATTGAAGATGCAGAGTGGTTTAGTTGTTGCTGATCTCCTATTGTGTATTTTTGAAAATATTCCATTGATCACTTTAAGTGGAAAGTGAGGCATCTACATAGATGTTATTTTTAAGTTTTTGTTGACAATAAAAGGAGATAAAGGGAATACAGAGGGAGCAAGAGAGGGAGATATGGGGAGAGATAGGTATAGGAGGGAGAGATAAAAGATGGGGAAGAGGGAGATATATGTAGAGAGGGAGAGAGAAGAAGAGGGGAGAGAGGGAGAGGGAGAGATATAAATAGAGGGTGATATAGAGAGATAGAGAGGGATATGAAAAGAGATAAAGAGATAGGTAGATATATGTAGAGAAGGATATCGATAAAAAGAGATAGAGAGATGAGTGAGAGGGAGATCAAGTGAGAAATAAAGATAAAGATATAGAGTAGAAGAGATGGAGTGAATAAGATATAGAATGAAGAAGGGGGGAGATGGAAAGGGTATATATGTATAGGGATAAAGAAAGAGAAATTGATAAGAGGTAGATGTAATGAGGTATATATAGAGAGGGGGAAGGAGAGATGGGGAGATAGAGATAGACGGGGCAAGAGTGAGACAAAAAGAAGGTAATAGAGAGGTATATATAGGTGAAAAGATAAAGAGATAGAGATAGAGGCAGGGAAGGAGAAAGAGGAAATTTGTAAAGTACCTCCATTCTCAAGATGTAAAATGACACATTCGTCACACATCTTGGCCCTAAATAATCTTGGAATAAACCAACACATTATATGCACATTCACAACAAGTTCTAGGTATTTAACATCCTTAGTATTTGGTTTCTTCTCTCTTGACAAATGATCACCTTCATTATCGTGTTTCTAACAGTTAAAATTTTCTTGGCTTACTGATGTCTTATCGAGGGCCGAGCTGTCACATATATAGTGAATGTTCATTTCCACATCAATGGATCGGGTTTTCACCATTGATAGTGTGCATATTCTTACTGACCTCCCCATAAAGTTGGCAACATCACACAATAAGTTGGAATGTTTTCATAAAACTCGCCACAAGCATGTTTCTTGAAAGTATTTATAATAATTGGATTTTTTTCTTGAAAGTATCCTTATATTATAGTAAAAGAGAATCAAATTTATAGTTTATTTATGACTTTTACAACAAGATCCACCTACTTATATCTACATATAATCTCTATATTTGTCTTTGTCCTCGCAAATTCCTATCAAAATTGACTTTTAGCACTTGCAAGTGTTCTTTAATTATTACGTGGAAAGTGTCCCCTTTTTTAAGTGATTCAAACTGATTTATAGATCAATTCCATTTGTTCTAAAAGAGATGCAAAAGGATTTAAATCATCTTACGTGTTCGATGGTTCTAGAAGAGATGCAAAATGATTTAAATAATCTTACTTGTTTGATGGCTCTAGAAGAAATGCAAAACAATTTAAATCATTTTAGTGTTCACATTGCTTTACTAACTATCCATTTGATTGCAGTCTTTAGATAAGGTGATTGGACATGCTTACAACTTTTTACTTTAGTATATAGTGATGCATAAAGCTACACACATATTATAGTTAATTAAAAATTAAATGCATGCATTATAGTTGTAGGGAATATTTGGTTCAAATGTATACATTTTGTAGATTCAAATTTACAATTTCTTTCGATTTTTACCCCTTCCCTTCAATATATTTCCAAACTATATCCTTCTATCTGTGTAACCATTGCACTGCATTAAGTTGCAAGCGCTAGTATTTTTAAAATGAGAAGTGTTATAATGTCAATTTTTTGATATAATATATCATTTTAATTATTATATTAATTAAATTATATTCATATGATATTATCAAATTAATTATAATATATATATATAATTAGTAATTTAATATAGATATTAATATTAATTTATACTAATTATATTATTAATATTTATTATAATATTTTTCAATGGAGTTATGTTTAAATGACAATGTCATAAGATTTTCAAGATGGAGATTCATTTTCAAATTTTGAAAGTGACATTTTTACTTGGATTGACTTACATTAAATCAATCTTGAATTATTTTTACCTACAACAACCTTGCAACAATTTTATCCTATAAAAAACTATGTGAACATGTGCAACATTGTTGATTAGATATGTATGAGTTTCAAATAAAATTACACAAATTAAATGAATTTTACTTGGTGCTCAACTTTTGACACCAATGTGTGATGAAAGAAATAATATGTTTCTTTGGTGGGGAGCTTCTCATTATTTAAAAAATAATAATTTAGACATTTAACTATGCATTAAATTAGGAAATAGATTAGTGAAAGTGAGAATTATCATAACTTTACTAATAGCAATATAACTATGTGCTAGACATGGATTTATTAGCAGTGTAGATTATGTATAATTTAATTATCATAAATTAATTTTATTATCATCTAGTACCTATCTAGATGTTATATAATTAAGTGGAGAGTGGAAGTTAAAGGATATTTGCATGCTTTCCTAGTTCAACTTAAGCAAACTTAAAGAAACCTAAGGAAACTAAAGCTAGGTGTGGATAGGTCAATCCTAGAAATGTGATTAGTTAACTAGGTAATCATGACTCCATTTATGCTAACACCCCCACCCCCTTAAGTTAAAATTAGAGATTGATGTATCAACTAATGATGACTCTCAAATAATAGGCCATGTTAGGTACTCATATCAAAATATCTCATAAAGTGTAAAAATAGAGAAAAATCTAGTGGGAAATAAAAACTCCTCTCCAAAAGATGAATTAAGCAAGTACAATAAAATATTCAAGTGAAGAAGATATAAGGACTCATGGTGACCCCCTAAGGACTACTTCTATCACAAAGTACAACAAATTTTACCATAATAGGAGAGGAAAGAGAGAAGGTCATGTGACCCTCCCATAAATTGTGAAGTTTTGAACTTCATGTGAAGAAATGCTTCCTCTGAAAACTGATAGGAGAAGGAAACCATTCAGCCTCCCGTCAAGACAATGATTTTATTGATATTAGATTCTTGAAACTAGATGCTAAATATGATCCATGATCCCTTAACAAAAATTCTCCCCTTGGTAAGAAACAACACCAAAAACATGTGCAAATTTACTTCCCATTTTGGATATGAATTTGCAAGAAGTAAGATGAATTCCTTTGAATGATGCGCATGATACAATGACTAAAATTTTTTCAATGTGATGTAAGGGGATCCTAAAATGCTAAACACACACTTCCAACACACAATAATTTGTTTAAGAAATTGAATTTACAAACAACAAAAAATAGCAACATGTAAGCAAATTTCTATTGGTCAACAATCATCAATATTACAAAGGTTCAAATTCAAACTGAAATATAATCACAAATCCCTTTGAACTAATGGGACAAAGCTCTAAATCATACTTATAAATCTAAAAAAAATAGAAAAAATAAACACTGGTATGTCTTCTTCAATCCCTCTTCTTCTTGCAACTTCATTATTCTCATACCTACAACCTTCTACTAGAAAACCAACTGCACATTGAACCACACCTCATCCAATGTTCTTTGCTCCCCATTAACACCTCCAACCTGCAACCACATGGTCTGAAAACCTCTTCCTAAGAGAGGCTATGCTCCATTTTCTCACCTCCCCAATTTTGGAACCAAAAATCAAAAAAACCAAATGTAAAATGATTTTCCTCTCCCCACTAACTCTTAGAACTAGAAAATACTTCCACCCATACCCCTAAATAAAAAAAAAAATCTTCATAAATTAAGAATTTTGACTCCCCAATGCGTTTTTTCACAACCCTAAGGAAGCCATGCCTCCACCAGCTGACACAATTAATCTCCCATTTCACAAATTGGAATTCCAATTTAAAATTGTTAGGAAAGCACATCATCATCATCCCATTCCTACCTGAACATTAAGGAAAAATAAATAAAATCCAAAAATATATAACCTCTAAGAATACTAGACCCAATTTTGATTTTTGGTAATTAGAAATTAAAATACGTTTTTTGGCATGTTTCCTAACATAACTTGTAGCCTAAAATTGTCCAATTATTTAATTCTAAATTTTCTTTGGATAATAAAATCAACTAAATAAACTAAAATATTAATCAAAATTAATTCACTCCAAAATTGAATAAAAAGTTTTGATCCAAGATTACTAGTACCCCCAAAGGCTCCTACATCACAATAATGCATTGGAATGATGCTCAAAGATCACCAAGACAATGCTAATTTGTGACGAATGGTGATAGGATGGATTAGTTATATGTGACTCAATAATAGGGACCATGAATATATGGTGATATATGGATCGATGAGAATATGGTATTGCTACAAATGATTATAAGTGAGTTGGATAGGCGAACTCATGAATGTCTGCACAATTTTTCATGATAGAATTTGATATAGGCGAGCCTAGAGAAATATCCAAAAATTGAAATGGTGATGCAACTTCATCAAAACTAACATAAAATAGAAAAATAATTTCCTCGATAATGTCATTTGAATCCACAATCTGGATTTTTACAAACAAAGATGATATTTCTAGTAGATATGCATCCTAATGTGGTAGATCTAGAAATATGATAGAAATGTCCTAATGTAAATAATCATTCGAATTATTTAATACCAAATTCAAATGTAGTACAAAATCAAAGAGTACAAGTGGTCATTCTCAGTAGAAAATGCTAATATCACAAAATGGTCAATTATCAAACAAATTTTAAACAAACGGCCTATTAATCTATCGTATTAGAAGGCATTGACCAATTCTAGGAGACTAAGGAGGTTCTATGGTATTTAAAAAATCATTTGTTGAGAGTTCACAAATAAATTGAATTCAAATTCAAATGTAGTACAAAATCAAAGAGTACAAGTGGTCATTATCAGTAGAAAATGCTAATATCACAAAATGGTCAATTATCAAACAAATTTAAACAAACGGCCTACTAATCTATCGTATTAGAAGGAATTGACCAATTCTAGGAGACTAAGGAGGTTCTATGGTATTTAAAAAATCATTTGTTGAGAGTTCACAAATAAATTGAATTCTACTAGACCTCTTACAAAATTTTCACATTTCTGGATGAGGAAGATGCCATACAAAAGTGAAGGTCCATTATTATGTTAGTCACATTTTATGGAGCCACCTAAATCTAATAGATATAGGTTGGTGACTATAGTAAGCCACATTTATAGAGTCCAAAAAGTGGAAGGAGGTTGCAACATATGTGTTGAAGGGGTCACTTCGTGACTATAGGAATTATGAGACTACACCTTTGGGCATTGTTTTAGAGATGTAGCACTAGTAAGAGAGGTGGCCACAAGGCTACAACATTTGCATCAACCATAATGGGTTGCTACATAGCTTGGAGGAATAGTTTGTGCCAGATGTGGAAATGGAGGATGTATGTTGATGGAGCTTAGATTAGGATTTGAATAAAACACTTAAGTGACCATTGAATTTTTTTTATTCCCATTCCCTTGATTCTAATAAATGTGGAAAATTGGAGTCTTCAAACCTAATGTGCTCTCTCCTTGATGGCTACAATGAGAAAAAAACAACATATAGAATCTCCACTACCATGAAAGAAAAATGGGGTGCTAAGAGAAGACCAAATATGGAGATTTGTAAATCCCTACCTATGACAACAAGGAATGACTATGAAAAATTGTGATTGTAATATGAAAATTAGGTTGAATAGGCCAAGATAATGATGTAAATAACCACAATAGTATCGTACAAAAAGTTGAAAAACTCTAAATAATAGGACAACATGGGAAAATTGTCTATAGAATTATAAAATCTACGCAAATGAGTAGATGCGTAGAGGGTAGATTGTTCCACTACTAAACAAAATGTCTTTCTTTTTATAATTTTTTAGAAAATAAGCACAAAAGCCCAAAAATTATAAAAAATAAAAAATAAAAATCACCTAAAATAAAAAATGAAAGGTATTTTTTCATTCATAAGCATTCTTGACACAATGGTGGTTTTTGTTTAGCTCTATGATGCTATGTTGATAGAGCTATGTGTAGGAGTCCCCTCAATGTTGGAAGGAACGTGATGTCATGGCTCTAATGATTAAAATTATATTAACACCCCCCCTTAAGTGAAAATTAAAGATTAATGTATGAAATAATGATGAGTCTCAAATAATAGGCCATCTTAGGTAATCGTGTACAAATATCTCATAAAGTGTAGTAAAGGAGAAAATCTAGTGGGAAATAAAAACTCCTTTCCAAAAGACTAATTAAGCAAGTATAATAAAATATTCAAGTGAAGAAGATATAAGGACTCATGGTGACCCCCTAAGGACTACTTCTATCACAAAGTACAATTTTTTTTTCCCATAATAGGAGAGGAAGGAGAGAAGGTCATGTGACCGTCCCATAAATTGTGAAGTTATGAACTTCATGTGAAGAAATGCTTCCTCTGAAAACTGATAGGAGAAGGAAACCATTCAGCCTCCCGTCAAGACAATGATTGTATTGATATTAGATTCTTGAAACTAGATGCTAAATATGATCCATGATCCCTTAACAAAAATTCTCCCCTTGGTAAGAAACAACACCAAAAACATGTGCAAATTTACTTCCCATTTTGGATATGAATTTGCAAGAAGTAAGATGAATTCCTTTGAATGATGCGCATGATACAATGACTAAAATGATGCCAATGTGATGTAAGAGGATCCTAAAACTCTAAACACACACTTCCAACACACAATAATTTGTTTAAGAAATTGAATTTACAAACAATAAAAATTAGAAACATGTATGCAAATTTCTATTGCTCAACAATCATCAAGATAACAAAGGTTGAAATTCAAACTGAAATATAATCACAAAGCCATTTGAACTAATGGGAAAAAACTCTAAATCATACTTATAATTCTAAAAGAGAAAAGAAAAAATAACCACTGGTATGTCTTCTTCAATCTCTCCTCTTCTTGCAACTTCCTTCTTCTCATACCTACAACCTTCTACTAGAAAACTAACTGCACATTGAACAACACCTCATCCAAATTTCTTTGCTCCCCATTAACACCTCCAACCTGCAACCACAAGTTCTGAAAACCTCTTCCTAAGAGAGGCTATGCCCCATTTTCTCCCCTCCCCAATTTTGGAACCAAAAATCAAAACAACCAAGTCTAAACTAATTTTCCTCTCCCCACTAACTCTTGAAACTAGAAAATTCTTGCACCCATGCCCCTAAATAAAAAATAATAATCTTCATAAATTAAGAATTTTGACTCCCCAATGCGTCTTTTCACAACCTTTAGGAAGGCATGCCTCCACCAACCGACACAATTAATCTCCCATTTCATAAATTAGAATTCAAATTTAAAATTGTCAGGCAAGCACATCATCAACATCCCATTCCTACCTGAACATTAAGGAAAAATAAATAAAATCCAAAAATATATAACCTCCAAGAATACTAGACCCAAGTTTGATTTTTGGTAATTAGAAATTAAAATACATTTTTTGGCATGCTTCCTAATATAAATTTTAGCCCAAAATTGTCCAATTATTTAATTCTAAGTTTTCTTTGGATAATGAAATCAACTAAATACATTAAAAAATTAATCAAAATTAATTCCATCCAAAATAGACCGATGAATGTATCATGATATATAGACCGATGAGAATATGGTATTGCTACAAATGATTATAAGTGATTTGGATAGGCCAACTCATGGAGGGTATATTTCTTGTATTTTTCACTTTTAGGGGAAGTTTTTCATTGATATTTCTTACTTCCTTCACTTTATTAGAGAGTGCATTGTACTTGGATATCTCACTAGGCTTAGTTGCCAGGACCTAGTTTCCTTGTGCCGACTTAATCTATGCTTAAGGGGGTTATCAATTTTGAATATTCCATAACATATTGTTGCACATAGATATTTCTTTTTTAGGAATTTTTTTCTTTTCAAGAGTTTAATCCTTTTTGGATATAAGTCCTTTTAGGTATACATTTATCCTTTTTCTTTTGTGCAATTTGCATGCCTCCTTTCAAATTTGAGTTTTATACATTCCATATTATTGTGTTCATCTCTTTTTCTTCTCACTCTTTATTTTTCATACTATCATTTTTATTATTGTCTGGTATGTTATTATTCATCACTTATAGCCCAACCAATGCCACTAGTGTAATAGTAGAACATGATTCTAATAAATTTTAATTACTATACTTTGTGTCTTTGCAAATAACTATTAATAGATGGCATGGTTTTTTTTACAAGAAAAATTGATCTTCCAATATCCCTCTCTCTAATGATACCCTCCCTCCTCATTTTAGAAGGAGGAAATAATTTTCTTCATCCATCTTATCATCAAAAAGTTATTAGTCCATTGGTCACAATCACATCATAATTTAATTAATAATCAAATATTTCATTAATGATCAAACAAAAAACATTTCCAATTTTCATTTTATCAAAAATAAAATTTATACCTAACATGCAATCGAATAATAAATCTATATAGATAATATCAAAGTAATAAAAATGTATTTTATTCTAGATATTCATAATTTTAATCTATATCTCAAACATAAAAAATTAATGTCAAATTATCTACATCATTAAATTATTTTAAAATGGGTTGTGACAAGGAGTGGAAAAGTAGCTATCTAGCCACAACAACATAAAGGATTAAGGATAGTGTTGGATGAGGCTATCACTAGCTTGGGATTTCCTCCAAGGATAAGGACCTATCAAATATGGCACCTACAACTCCTTGATTTTTATCTTAACTTGCAGTCAAAATAATGAACAATATAAAATAGGATATTGAATTCCTAAATATAGTAACCACTATCGCTCTCTCCATAGGAATAGACTATTATCTTATAGTTCTAAGAATTGAAAACACCATAGGTAGTGGTGTTCCTAAAGCACCTTAATTGTAGATCAATCAACTTGGTACATATGCATAGTTTATATAGATATTATATTAAAAGTGGATTGTGTATAGTTGATAGAATATTGGATGTGCCATTATATTTAATCCCATTAGATTTTTTTAATCACCCTTCAAGTTCTGGAAGCCACTCATGTATTTATATTTTTTTCAATATAAATGATATACCACTCTAGGTCAACTTTATCAATTCAAAAGAAAAAGTTAAATAAAAAATAAATTTGATTTTCTCATATATTATGTAATAAATAAAAAGAATAATTCTTAAATGAAAAAAATTAGCATCTCTTGACATTTTTAAGATAGATGCATTTAAGCTATCTATATTAATTTAATAGAAATTATATAATAAGTAGAGCTTATTGTGGGGTTTATGTTTTACAAATATTTTATGAAACATCAAGTTAATAGTAAAGCAACGAGTATTATTTACACTTTATGAAATTTACATATTATTGTGATTTTGTTTTGCAAACAAAAATATTATGTCGTATTTTTAATAATTATAATTAAAATAATTTTTAATGTTAATAAAATAAAAAATTATTATTTATTTTCTAAAATAAATGAGATGTAAAATTATTATTGATTCTAAAACTCTTTAATATTTAAATAAAATATAATTTTTAAAACTAGATCAAAAATCACTTAAAAAGTATTTTAATGAAGACAAACATATCAATCAATTGCTTGAACTAATTAATCAAATAACATGTATCAATCCATACCAAAATCCAAATTTACAGTGTTTTCAAAGTTAAAGACTATTATATATAGCCATAAATTAAATCAAACAACAATTATAAGATTTCATTTACTGAGCTTTCCGCCATACACTCTTCCCCTCCAACAATTGGACTTTATGGGAAATAACCCTACATTTAGTATTGCTCTCTATGGATTCCTTCCCCTTGCGAGCTGGCTCGAATACCACATGCAAAGCGAGATTGGAGAGGAGCTCGACACTGTCGTCACAAAAACCACAATATCAGAGAACAAAATGATAGCAAAAGAGAAGGTGATCTAAAAACATTAACATAGCACGCCTGCACTTTGGCATAACTAATTCCACATAGTTTTTGCCAAGTTCTTTCGGACATCAAACTTTTCCAGTGCTGCATATGAAATGCTTTAAACGCCTTCCAGCAAAATATATAACATTACGCTCCAGCAGTACAAATTACAAGTATTAGATTAAGAAAAAAAAAATTATTAGGGTTATTTGTGCGCTACGAATCTTGAGTTTCACATCCTTTTGGTGAACTATTAGGGTTATTTGAGATCTGGAAAAAAAATGGTAGATACATAACAAAAAGTAAATCTCAAAGAAAGTAGATACATAACGAAAAGTAAAAGAAAGTAGATACATAACATGAAAGTAGTACATTTTCTGTCTCTGTGTCGAACGGCGTCCTTTTATCTCTATCGTTGTTGACGAGGGGGAATGTTGTAGGGTCGTGTGGGATTTGGACCAGGACTCCAATGACTCAGCCGGATCTTCAATCTAGAGGGCCCAACTCTGCGCCCGTCCAAGGCTGCCTGCGCTCGCTTTGCATCCGCCGCATGAAAGAAAGTGACAAACCTAACCCCGTTCTTATTAGGGCTGATCGCCACTTCTTTTAGTGCCCCTATACAAACAAAAACATTCTGTAAGAAACAATAAAGTACATCTATTTGATATATCAGTTTGATCAACAAAAATAAACCGAAAAAGATAAAATATACATACCATATGGTTGGAATATGTCTCGCAAAAGGTTGTTCGAGACTGTGGCATCAACATTGAATACAACTAGTTTCACTTGGGATTCTTGTGGAGATGAAGCTGTTGCAGTATGTAATGTCTGTGAAGGAGGAATATTCGAGAGATATATAGCTGGATGGAATTCTTTTGCAAAGGGGTTTAGTGGCCTAGCGGATTCCATAGCTTTCTTGCAGGCTGTAACAAGTAAACCAGTAAGAGGTGAAAGCAAAGCCTCGAGGAATCAAAAGTAAGAAGATTTACGGGAGTTGATAGTACCGTGGGAGTTCTATTTATATCAGGTTGCCGTGCAAATGAACCAATTAAAACCCTACATATTTCTCCAGGCCTTCTTTGTGGGGAAGCTTCCTCCAGCGAGAAAACAGTTTCCCCATTTTTTTAAATTATTTTATTTTTGAATGTAATCGAGGCAACAGTTGGATTGCTTATTTCCAGAAAGAAAATTGGGAGTCCCTATATCGGGAAGCTGTTGTGTAATAATTATTTATGGGGGGAAGTCCTCTGTGTAATAAGACTTATTTATGTGGGAAGCTCTTGACTAATAAAGAGTTTAATAGACTCAAAAGTTATGTAGTAGGAAATCAGTTGTCCATATTGACAAATAAATATAATTATAATTAATAAATATTTTTTTATCAACATATAAATGTGTTTATTAATTAGTTTTGAAAATTTATAAATTTATTTGAAATGATAGAATTAGATTTTTAAGTTAATGAGCAATATTAAAAAATTATCATTGTTAATTTTAATGTGTATAATATTTTTATAGTTTAGAACATCCAAAGGACATTATTAAATAAAGGGTTGTGGTTTAATTGATTGGGTATAATATTAATGGTGGTGGTATGTTATTTGATTATGAATTCAAATTGTAAGAAAGTACAATAATATATGTTAGAAATATTGGAGACTATAAAAACTTCTTTTCTATTCAATTATCCCTCATTATTAAAACATAAAATTGTTATATAATAACATATTAGATGGAATAAGCACACCCAAGTGATACAAATCTCTAATTATCAAATAATGTATTGAATTCTACATTATCTTGAATGATGCTAACAATATTGCCACTAATAATACATTATCTTGAACGATGCTGATCATATTGCCTCTAATAATAATTGCCAAAGTTTATTAAAAGTATATTTGTTAAAAATAATCGAAATGTAAAATTCTTCTCTATTAATTATGCTTCATTGTTTAATGATAAAAATGATATATAATAAAACATAATATGGAATAAGCACACCCACGTGATGTAAATTCTTAAAATTGAGTAAAAATTATCCCAACTTAATAACAAGTGAAGTGAAAACATCTACAAAATATAATGATTGAAACATAATTAACACTATTTAAAATTACACTAAAACTAAAGCAAAAATGTGTTATATATACCTTTCTTTATTATGATCTAAGTTGTAAAAGTGTTACAAAATAAAATGAAAGATGGAATAACTGCATTCTAGGAAAATTCGCCGTCATAAAATTCACTGCCAACAATTGTCCATGGGAAAATTCGCCACTAGCAATTTACCACGAGAGAAAATTCATCGCACTGAAAAATTTGCAATTAATTTTCTATGGTGGTGAATGCACCTACATGATACACATCCTTGAGAAAATTTAAAAGATTAATCAAACATAGGAATAGGTGGTGTTTTCTCATACAAACCTACTTATAAAATATTTGTTTCTACATAATTTTAGATTACAATCTTTGACTATTTAAGTGTAATTTTGAAAATGTTAATTATGTTTGAATCTTATATTTATGGATATTTTTGGCTTCACTTGGTTGTAAGTTTGGTTAATTTTTCCTCTTCTTAAGGATGTGTCTCTTGTGGGTGCTCTTATTTCATTTTTAAAAAATAAATAATCAAACTTACAAATAAGTGATGTTTTTATGAGAAAGCCTACCTATTAAATATTTGAAGGAAGAGGTAGAGGAATAAAAAAAAATCCAAAATAGAGAGCATAAAACTCAAAGATGAAAGAGAGGATAAAATTCTTGTCTCTTCAAACTACTACTAAAGTAGAGCACTCATATATCTTCATACAAAAGATTACCCCCTTTTTGAAGAGTCGTTGCTACAAGAATATGTTAACCACCCTCTTACAACATTTTTCATTAACAAATAGAACTCTTAAGTCAACATATATCACTAGCAAAAAAGAGCCAAAACAAAGATACTAATTATAATTAATCTCAAATACTTTTCTAGTATTGGATAAGATTTGAGGTCAAATTCAAAAATTAATTCACAGGCAAAATTATCTTGATGCAGTGAATGGGAAGGAAGAATAATATGGATCTGGATTGGAGAAAGATATCTTGCATCTATGAGCTAAAGGAATGTAGATGGTAGGAGAGGAAGTGGTCTATGAAGGAATAAATGAAGGTGGGGATGTAGTTAGGATTAATTCCAACATTCCCCCTTAGTAAAAATTATTGTCATCTATGTTGCCTAATCAATATCGTTGATAGATAAAACTTTCTTTCCCTAATTCCTTGGTGAAAATATTTACACATTTATCTTGAGACCTACAGAAATTTAAAAATATTTCTCCATAGTTGATTAGTTCTCTAATTAAATGACATCTTGTGTCAATATGTATGCTTCTCTTGTGAAAAATTGAATTCTTTGATAAAGTGATAGCTGAGTTGGTATCATAATATATCTTTGTTCCCACTTTTTTCTCTTCCCTGTGATCTTTCAAAAATATTCTCATCCAAATTAATTGACATGATCTACTTGTAGTTGCTACATAATCTACTTCAGCAGATGAAAGAGTGACAATTAATTATTTCTTTGAACCCCATGATACTACACCTGCTCCAAAATGAAAAATATAACCAGAAGTACTCTTCCTATTATCAATGCTTCTTGTACAATCACTATGCATATACCCTACGAGTTTCAACTCAATTGACCTCGAATAAAGAATCCCATAATTCCTTGTTCCACTCACATATTTGAGGATTCTTTTCCTTTCTTGACAATGAGATTCCTTTAGGGACTCCATAAACCTTGAGAGAAAACTAATTGCATACATAATATATGGCCTTGTGGTTTTCAAATACATGAGACTACAAACAAATGTGTTATACAAATTTGTATAAATATTGGCTCCTTTATCATCCTTACATAATTTTATTCCTATGACAATTGGTATTGGAGATGATTTACAATTTCATATTAAACCTCTTTAGAATGCCATTAGCACACTTAGATTGGGAGACAAATATACCATTATCACTTTGATTCACCTCAATGCCAATGAAATACTTCATGATACCTAAATCAATCATTTAAAATTATCTTTTCATGTCTCCTTTGAACAAATAAATTGTTAATCACCTACGAATATTAAACGATAAACATAAAAACAAAAAATTATGATCTCACCTTTCTCATTCATCTTGGTATACAATGTAGGCTCACTTTGACACCTATTGAAGCCATTTTGTGAAAGATAAGAGTCGATTCTACTATCCCAAGACCTTGGGACTTGCTTGAGTCCATATAGTATTTTCTTGAGCTTGTAGACTTTGTCTTCTTGACCCAAAATCTTATACCTAGGTGGTTGCTCCACATAAAATTCTTCTTCAAGACAACCATTCAAAAAGCCAATTTTACATTCATTTGGTAAAATGGCCACTTTTTTTGAGCTACTAAATTGCAAGTATTATTCTTGTGGTGTCTAGACATGCTACTAGAAAATATGTCTCATTGTAATCAACCTCATACTATTGTGAATATCCCTTATCCACTAGCCTTTCTTTATAACTTCCCATAAATGACCATTTGCATTTGATTTGGTTTTCTAAACCAACTTCATTCCTATGACATCCTTGACTTTTGGAAGGCTTGCTAACTCCCATGTTTGATTTTTTTTCAATTGCATTAATTTTTTCATCCATTGCATTTACCCATTATTCATGTTTAATTGCATCTTCAAAATGAATTGGATCTCCTATTTGCGAATAAAATGAAAAAAGAGAAATCATACCAACATTATTCTAACCTTCATTTTTCTCATAAATGTCTCTTATAGTGCTAATTTTTTGTCTCTTGAAGCTTTCCAATGTACAATTTGACATATCACTTGAACTAGAACTTGTGGAATGTGGACTAGATAGTCCCGCACCTTGAATGCCTCTTTGAGATGGATTTTACTATCCTTACATTTTATGATGCTATCAATTTTTTTCCACTTTGTTTACCATGAATGGGTGTGGAAGGAGCCACATTTGGAGTACCTAGTAGTATAAAAACTTATTTATATTCTTATGGTAAGTTGGTTGCTATATTGATTGTTTTTTGCAAACTTCCATCCTATGTTTCATCTTCTAAAAAATCCACATCTCTACTAATTATAATTTTTTGGTTATTGGATTATAGAGTTTTTATGCCTTGGATTCATCACTATATCCAAAAAAATACATTTTTCTCCTTTGTTGTCTAATTTTCTACTTAACTCATTTAGCACATGTGCATATTCCACACATCCAAATACTCTCGTGCGAGTGTGTCATAGAAAAAAGGAACTTTTGCTTGACATGGGATTAATTCATGATAAATTGGACATAATGAGGCCTTAATCTAGTGTTGTGAGGAATTTTATGCACCCACACTAGGTCTTAGACCCTTGCAAATTGAACAAAATGCTTTTAATGACATCTTGTGAAGGTTTTGTGAAGTGTTCTAAGACATTTCTACATTCTTCTACACTCTATTTATTGTAATTCACCTAAAAATCACCTTTTCATCACTAATCAAGTCCTATTTTGAAGTGTTGTAAAGTCTTGTAACAAGATTTCATGCTTTTCTAGGCACATCTTCACTATTTATCCCTTTCTCATGCTTTAATTAAGTGTATTTTTGAAAGTTAACCCAATAAACAACATTGAATACAACTTAATTCTTGACACCTATTTTCAGGTCCTAGGTGGGACCCATTCACCATGGGTGATGAATGAGTCCCCCCTTGGCTCCAAATTCAAAAATTTTAATTTTTTTTATTCGGGTTTTTATTCGAAAACACTTGATGTCGACCTATGATGAGGTATGAACTATTAACTAAGGCACAAGTGTGTATAAATATGTGATTTTCACCTCATTCTCCATCCCTCATAATCTCCTCATCTCTTAATCATTTATTCATCTAATCTTTTATCTGAAGTTAACCAAGTTAGGTCTCACACATTGCAAGACATCAATTTAGCTTCATAAGACATCCAAGGGTAGATTCTACATGTTTTGTTGCAAACTTTCAAGATCTACCATCATGGTAAGGTAATCTATTCCATTATTGCATGTTTCATTCTATTCCTTCATCATTTTGGTTTAATTACCTAAATGGGGTTTAACTAAGGAAAATCCCCCATTAGACAAACAATTTTAAGATATTTTGCAAAAAAAATCTAAGATCTGAAGTTTGGTTTCCATGAGAAATTGTTGTACAAGTGTCAAGGTGCAAGACAAAACTTTGAAGTTGTAGAAATTTGAAAGTGGTATGATTCTCCATGCATGGAAAATGAGTACCTCCTAAGGTGCGGATATGAGTTAAATCCATATCTAGATCCCCGACTGTCAAAAAATAGCCTCTGTGTAGAAAAGTCCTGATCTAGGACTGAATCACCCAAGGTGGTGAATGATTCCCAGTTAGCCTAAAGTCAAGTTTCACCATTTTTTCAAATTATTTTCCAGTCATCTCCAGTTTACCAAGTGTACTACTCTAAGAAATAGCCTTTTGTTTAGTTTAATTTATAGTTTGTTCATTCTTTAAAGCATTTTTGCAAACAACACTATGTTTTCAAACATATTATAGATATTAATTTGGCATTCATAATCTATTTTTTAGATCATTCAATTGCATTTAGATCATCTCATTTAGTCTTAATAACATCACACATAAAATTATTTGAATGAACTAGTTAGCATTTTTGGCCCTACCTCTCTCCTTTTAGGTGAAAAACCCTAAAAGAGCTGGAGAAGTCCTAGAGAGCCAAAAATCAATGGTTCAATGAGTAACATTATGTTTTCTTCCAATCCATCATGCTTCTTCTAGAATCGTGTTCTTCAAACTCTTGGTTGGACATGTATTCATAATATATGTTGCATAAGCTACAACTTCAGCCCAATATTCGTTTGGAAAACATGTTTTTCTTTCAACATGCTTCTTGTCATTTCCATGATTGTTCTATTTTTTTCATCTACCCCATTTTTTGAGGTGTGTATGTAGTTTTGAATTTCTTGTGAATTATGTGATCTTTGCAAAAATTTATAAATTCATTTGAGATGTATTCACCACCTGTATATGTTCTCAATTCTTTGATGTAATGTCCACTTTTATTTTCTACAAGAGCCTTGAATTGATGGAGGAAATTAAACAATATTTATTTTTTGATAAAGTAGACCCATGTTTTCCTTGAAAAATATTCAATAAAAATCAAAAAGTAGAATCTTCCACCAATTGAGGGTGTTTGCATAGGTCCACAAAAATATGAATGCATAATCTCCAAAGGTGCTTTTGCTCTAATTGACTTGCCAACTAGAAATGTTTCTCTATGTTGTTTTCCTAAGATGCATCCTTCACAAACTCTTTGTGGTTTCTTTATTAATGGAAAAAACTTTACTAAACTCTTTCATATTTAGTTGGTTTAGACCTCCAAAGTTGAGATGCCCAAATCTTAGGTTTCATAACCAATTTTCATCTTTTAATTCTACTTGAACTTGATTGTTTATGTGACTATTGAAACTTCTTGTTTATCCACTTGTGAGTTCATTATGGGTTGTACTTGAACATATTCCACATGCAAATATGACTTTTTGTTATGTTAAGTATAGTGGAAGAAACATATACAGATTACATTTGACAAATATTCATCAAAAGGACAGCTCCTAGACTACCCCTCATTACAAAATATCAATAGTTTATACCATATTACATGAGATCAAAATGGAGTTACAAAATCCAAGTTTGTTACCATCAGTTACATCAAATTATATTACCATTAATTACATTAGTTGTATTATATACTATCTTTACAAGTATATTATATTATCCTAAACACATATCTACTAGAGATCACAAAAGAAAAGGATACAAAACATGGTTGTTGTCCTTCATTTGGCTTTACCCTATCCTATTACCAACTTTCATTGCTACCATTGCCTTTGATACTACCATTGCTTCTACAGAAGGCCTTCCTGTCTGTCCCTCCTTGTGCTAAGCCTTGTCTAGTTTATTTCCCTATCCCTTTGAGAGGTCCGTCTGAAATTTTTGTAGAGATCTTGAGAAAACATCCACCCCGAGGTGTCCTTCAGGCCACATATTTCCATACCTAGCCTCAAGAATACCAATTGTTATTTCTCTATTCTCCAGGTACTTCCAAAATTTTCCCTTCAAGAGTTTCAAAGTAAGAACCCTCTTCCTTCCTTGAAACATGTATTCATTCCTTTCTCTCCAAATGGCCCAAAATATGTCAGATGAAAGGAAAATCCAAAATAGAGCCAAAAAATTTCCCCATTTTTACATTGTGATTAAATAAGATCTTTTCAGACAAGGGTTGACCATTGTTTCCCTAAATATTTTTCTCATTACATAACAACTTCTAGATTTCTTTAGCAAAACTACAATCAAAGAAAATGTGGTTGAGTGTCTTAGGTATTCTACATAATCTACATATATGAATGTCATCCAATTTACTCTTGAAGGAGAGTTTCTAGATTATTAGAAGCCATCTAAAATAGCCTTTCTTTGCCTCCACCTATTTACACTAGTTATTCTAGAAAATATTTTGCCACTAATTTTTGTTCAAATTAATTTTCCAAGTTAGGTTCAAATGGTATGTTAAATCAAATTGTTTTGTTAACATGTAGTACATTTCTTTATCTTTAGTTTTCATTATATTATTGTCATTTTTCAATTGGAATTCTTTAAATTGAGAAATGTCATTTTTAGTTTCCACCAAGAATTTTATCTTATTTTAGGCTTCCCATACGACTATGTAGGTCCTCCAATTGCTTTGAGGAATATTGAACTCAAAGCTCAATTCATTCCAATATTTTAATTTACCATCCTTCAGAATATCCTTGACGCATTGAATTCCTTTATGGGCCCAACCTCTTGTTGAGCAACCTTGGATTAATGCAAGTGGTTTCCCTTTGTGTTTTAAATTCCACTCTATTGACCTATTGATCTAGATAATCCTATTATCACTTTTGGTGAAGTGGCAATTCATTAGGTACTTTTTCATTATTTCATAGGCTTTCCAAATGGTTCTAAAGACATTGGACCCTACAAGTGACATAGTCCATTCACTACTAAGAATATCACTAAGTGGAAGATATTTCCATGTTTTTGCATGTTTGGGGACAACACTGAGGATATTTTTCTAATTAACACCTTCCAAGGCTCCCCTCCTTCCAATGCTCCAATCACCGACTTCACAACCAAGGCAATACCTTGCAACCTCAGGTCTTTTAGCCCTAGGCCTCCCTTAAGTTTTTCAATAATGCACCATTCCCATTTCATCAAGTGCCTTTTCCTCTTGCCTTTACCATCAAACCACAAGAAGGATCTTGTCCTTTTTTGAATATCATTAATCTAGTATGAATAAAACCAAATAGAGCAAAGTGTATGATGTATGATGAAAGAATCTTTTGATAGGCTTGAAACCTACTAGCCAAGGATAAAATTATCTGTTCCACTTAGCTATTTTTTTTCTATCTTTTCCCTTATCAAAAGTCACATCTCCTTTACATTGGGATCCACAACATAGGGGATACCCAAATATCTTACCTACTTTTGGTGTCCACCACACCGAAGTCCAAATTTATTAACCCAATCTAGTGGTTCATCTTTCCACCCTAAAAGGAAAAAATTTCTAGGGGAAACTTTTTCCCCAAGGCTAGACAGAAGATATCTAGTTTCCCCATTAGGTTTGCAAGATTATCCTTGTCTAGGTTCATAAGAATTGAGGTGTCATTGAAACATTGTAGATTTAGGAGATCATTTTTATCTGGTACGATGATGTTCTTTACCATTGGAATTGTTGAGTTTTCCCTTAAAACATAATGCAATAGATCTAAATCTATTACAAATAATCCTATTACAAGTGGGAATCCCTATCTTATGGATCTTTTAATGGGGATTTCTTGGGTAAGAATCCCATTGACTTCTACCTGAGTAGTTGCATCATGAAAGAGGGTTTTGACCATATAAAAAAAGGGCCTAGGAAACCTAAAGGCCTTCAAGACCAAAAGTACAAAGTCCCACTCAATTCTATCATATGCCTTTTCAAAATCAAGTAGAAGCATTGCAACTTCCTATTTTGTTTACTTCACCCAATTCATCACTTCCCAACTAGTGATAAGATTTTCCAATATGTATCACCCCTTAATGAAGCTTGTCTGTGTAGATTTTATGATAGAAGAAAGGATGAGAGCCACCCTATCTACAAGTATTTTTTCCAAACCTTATAGGAAATATTGAGTAGGTTAATAGGTCTCCAATTTTTAACTAAGGATTTATCCCCATCTTTTGGAATTAGTTTAATAATTCCCTTATTGATTTCCCTACCAAGTTATCCTCTTTTAATAGCTTCCTTGTATACAAGAAATAGGTCTTCACACACCCAATCCAAAAAGGCTTTGTAGAATTTTGTAGGGAGGCCATCTACACCTGGAGATTTGTCATCTTTGAGGAAGAGTGTGGCTTTTCTAACTTCCTCTTAGGAGATCTCTTTCCCCAATTCCATTTCCATATCTTCACTAATCCTCTTTGGAACAAATTTCTTTATGTACTCCCTGGCCTTAGAATTAGCCTCACTACCACCTTCAAGAGAGAAGAAGTTCCTGTAAAAATGAAAGAATTTCTCTCTTATCTCATCTTGATTTACCAAGGTGGTATCATTTATAGTAGTCTGATCAATCTTTTCTCTAGCTTGCTTCTCCTTAATATATTTGAAGAAGGATTTTGTGCCTTTATCTCAATTCTCTAGATAGTTCATTTTATCTATCTTACTTTCAGACCCTATATTTTGTTGTTTTTAATCCTCCTTAGGCTATTTTTTGCCATAACCAACCTATTTTTTAGTCATTCATTAGTGGGGTTCACCTGCACTTCTATTTTTACTTGGAGGAGTTTATCCTAAAGGAGAGTCTCCCTCCTTGTATTATCTTTGGCTCTCTTCTTTCCAATTGTTTGGAACAATATTTTCCATCCTTATGTATTCAAATCCCATCTTTCAATGGGGGATAAGTTTTGGTGCAACCACTTGTTGATTATCATGAGGGATATTATGGCATTTATACAGTCTTTGTCCTTAAGGACATTGGTATTCAAGAAGAAACTATTATTATTTATAGTAACTTTTTCCACACCTTCCTTGTAATAGAAATTGGCCCTTATTGGGTGATGATCAAATAAGAAGTAAAAATTCACTTCAACCTTACAACCCTCTTTCATTGGGGTGGCTGAGAACAAGGCCTTACTCTTGTAGAATTTTTCAAGCCTACAATAGATTCTCCTACCTCTTTTCTGAAAATTACACCATGTAAACCAAATGATTTTGTAGTCTTTATTTTTCCCTTCAATGGAGTCTTCAATTTTCAATTTATATTTCATTCTTAGCCAATAATATCTCTCATTTCCATTCCAATCCTACCCTAATACACCTCACTTTTCATCCCCTCTCTCAACAAAGTTAAAGTTCCCCCAATTATCAAGGGGATATCTTGCAAATTGTAAGGCCAATTCCAAAGAATGATCTAATCCTTATAGTCATTAGGGGTATACATTGAGAAAATCCCAAAGTAGCTTTCTTTCTTCCAAATAATCACCCAAATAGCCTGGTGGCAAGGGGAGGTTCCATAGCTGCCAAAAAACTGAGTCTAGAATTATTTTCCATCATAATTAAAGCCCCCCTTTTTCCCTTTTGATGTTTGCTGAAAAAATAGGTTGTTTCTTTCTAGATCACCTTTAGACTAGTTTCTAGGATGAAGCCAATGGATTTAACCTCATGCAACAGGACAAATTCCTTTTCCTTCTTTTGTGATAAGAACCTTCTAGCAACATGTTTCCTTTCTGGGGTTTCAAGATCCCTTACATTCGAGGAGATGCAATTGACATGGTCCATTATGTTTGTTCATTAGGTGGGGGCCCCTTATCACATTTGAAATTATCAAATCATTTGGGGAGCCTATTCTCTTCTTCCATTATTTTAGCATTGGGAGGCAAGACAACCCCATTGAGTTTCTTTCTTTTGTCCTTTGGGAGCTAATTGGGGTCTTTATCTAGGGGAGTTTAATATTATCCATCCCTTTCTTCTTTCTATACCTATGGATATTTTTTATTATGACCTCCATGGGAGTCTCCTTCCCATCAGTGGTCTCCTTAGTAGAGAACATCCCTAGGTCATTTGCAGAATCCATGCTTGATTAGGATGCAAATACATCTGAACTTACGAATCCACTAAAGGTTTTAGAAGGATTCATTGGTAGATTAGGGATTAGTATTTCATCCACTTTTTCATTACCATTCACAGAATACATAGTGTTGAGGGCAACATGTGGTTCTATTCCACCCTCCAAACCATTTGAATGTAGGCCTTCGAGATGCACATCAATTCCATCAAACTGTACTCCTTCTAGATCCACTTCAGAATCTTGGGGACAAACCTCTTTCTCTAAAGAATCAACTTCAATTCTAGTAGTTGTAGACATGGAAAATGTACTGATTGACATTGCACATCTGATCCCAACTACTAACACCATTTCATCCTAAATCATCCCTCAATCTAACCATTTAATCAAATACCCTTATTTGATTAAATTCATCAATCTTCCTCTCTTAATTAAATAAATCATTTATCTGATTAAGTCATTCTTTCTTGTTAATTAAATCAATCAGTTTGATCTAATTATCCCTATTTAATTAAATAATTAATTTTATTTGATTAAATCCCTAAAGTCTATCTCATTAAATTAAATAAATTAAAACCTTATTTGATTTAATCTAACTTCAGCTCCTTTAATTAAATAAATCCAAAATCCTTATTTAATTAATCTTTTTATCATATTCTTCTCATATTTGATTTAAATCAACCCATAAATCTAAGTAAAATTTGTCACATCATCTAATCCTTCATTAAATTAATTAACCTTTGATTAATTTAATCCTAATTCATGTCCCATCCTCTAGCTTTTTCCAATTGCACATGAAAATACATTTAATTCATTTATTAAATCCCTATTTTCTCTCAACATGGAATAATAGAGAATATTCCTTCAAATTTGAATTCAAATCCAAGTGGACTTAGTCCTTCAAACAAGAAATTTATTTCATCTTACAAGTCCTTTTGCATTGAACCAAGTGGCCATTACTCCATTTGACTCTCCCTTGACCTTGTCATTTCAACATTTTCAAATTTCAAATATTCCATTTATGGGAACATTCATCAAAATGTGTACATCCTTCATCCATTCATATCTTGATAGTGGAACCTTACCATTGGTTGAAAGTTAGTCCCACATTACTCCATTTTGGGAATTTCTCCAACTTGTCATTCTATAAATAAGAGGCTTCATTTCTCATTTTAGCATCCATAAGTTAAGCAAAGTTATTATACTCAAATCCATGGCAATTCTTGTCCATTTTTATCCAATCTTAGCTAGGTTATGTATATTTTCATCTTGGAGTACACTTCAATCATCAACAAAGTGGATCACTCTTCATCACTCATCAAGATTGCATCATAGGAGTTGGGAAAGGGCCAATTTTCACATGAAATTGGCACCAATTCCCCCATGGGATCAAGAGTTTGCTTGTTTAATTAGGATTTGATCTTTCTTTATTGTTTTATTATTGTGTTCTTCATCTCATTTCCTAATTTAAACTTTGTAAATGGATTTCATTGGGAACTTAGATTCTAACTTGCATTTCAATCTTCTAATGTTGTGTTCTTTGTGTTTTGCAGGTACTAGGATCTT